>VDFB02104532.1:0-28010 GCA_007258455.2 Sequoia sempervirens | reverse complement strand
TGCTATGGATTGTCATGGCATTCCATCACCATGAGCCCACATTTCTTTGAGACATTTTTTGAAACAGTTCACTGCCTTGTCTATGCTATTGCTTACCATTATGCTTTGATAGATCTTTTCCAAGCATCCATAACTTGTTCATAAGCAAGTCTGTTTTAGGGTTTTAGCTATAGCAGCTAGGTAGTGAACTGTTTGATAAAATGCTTTGGTAGACATGTATGAAAAATGTGGTAGCATAGACAAGGCAAAGGAACTGCTAGGTCAAAGTTCAAAGAAATGTAGTCTCATGGTGATGAATGTTATGATCTAATGCCATGACAAGCAAATTTGGTTAAGGGATTGTCATGGCATTCCATCAATGTGAGATCAAGATTTGAGGCATTTTTTCAAACAATTCCTGCCTTGTCTATGTTATTGCTTACTATTATGCTTTGGTAGATTTTTTCCAAGCATCCATAGCTTGTTTGAAAGCACTTGTTTTAGGCTTTTACCCATAGCGAAGGCGTTGAACTGTTTGATAAAATGCTTTGGTAGACATGTATGAAGAATGTGGTAGCATAGAAAAGGTAGTGAACTATTTGAAAAAATGCTTAAAGAAATGTGGTCTCATGGTGATGGAATGCCATAACTAATGCCATGACAAGCAAATTGCTATGGATTGTCATGGCATTCCATCACCATGAGACCACATTTCTTTGAGGCATTTTTGAAACAGTTCACTGCCTTGTCTATGCTATTGCTTACCATTATGCTTTGATAGATCTTTTCCAAGCATCCATAACTTGTTCATAAGCACCTGTTTTAGGGTTTTAGCTATAGCAGCAAGGTAGTGAACTGTTTGATAAAATGCTTTGGTAGACATGTATGAAAAATGTGGTAGCATCGACAACTGTCACCATTTGATATTTATGCAGTTGTAGTATGTTTTGTGCAATGTAATCAGCGATATGAATATAACCAACAAAAATCTATTTTCTATAATTCATGGATTGAACTCTGTATTTTATTTGCTCTCAATGTTTGTATGCTATGGAAATGCCATTACATTTTTAAAAAAAGTAGTTTCTTACTATTTTTCTTCAATTTTTTATGTTTTTTTGCAAATCTACCAAAAAACCCTAGTTTTTTCTACCAAAAAACAATATTTTGAAAAAAATCAATTAAAAATAAACAAATCTAATTGAAAATTTGATTAAAAATTAAAAATTTTACCTGATAGAGGTGGATTCCAAATCGGATATCGGATTTCGCTCTCCACTATGCGCCCCCCGCCGATGAGCCGAAAATAAAAATGAATGAGTTTTGGTCGCGGCTTTTTTTTATATATACAGTTGACCAAAATCGGATATCCGATTTGAATCGGATATCCGATTTGGATCGGATATCCGATTCCTTTTGCTTATGTCAGAATGAGATTTAGCCTTTTGCTTGGGTCGGAATGAGATTTGTTTTACACTGAACAAAATCGGATATCCGATCCAAATCGGATATCCGATCCAAATCGGATATCCGATTCCTAAAACTAAGTTTTCCCTCTGCCTCGGTAGTCACCCCAGCTCCAAAAAGTCAACTCACCATTTTCGCGTTTTTGAGTCGTAGAAACACGTATTTTTTCCTCCATTGCCACTTTTTGGCATACCATGATCCTGCACATGCCCCTTAGTGTCATTGATGATCAAGATGAAGAGGAGGAGGATCTTGAAGCAAAATTGGTAAGGAAAAGAAGAGGAAGTTTATCCTCCGGTGAAGGTGCTTCTAAGGAAGCTGGTATTGGTTCTAAAATATTGCATATTGTGTCATCTTTTGATGAAGAGGAAGAACAAGAATCTGGTGTTCTTGTACACACCAAATCAAAGTCAAAGAAAACCAAGGTGTCTAAAGAAGTCTCCCCAAACCAGGAATAACAGAAGGATAATCTGGCAAGTCCTGGCACCCATTTCAAATTAGAGGTTGTACTCAATTCTTTGCTACATTTTGAAAACATACTGAAGCCTACAACAAAATATTATGGTCAAGTTTAAAAGAGGATAGGAAAACATTAATTCTAGCTACCATTCAATATGTTATCACATTGGATGTTAAGTGGGATGATGTGAAGAAAAATGTGCCTAAGAAAATGTGGTTAGCCCTGATGAAAAGGAGATCAGAGGCTATTGAATTTGAAGAGAAAATCAAGAATTATGCATTTGATAAAATTGGGTCTTCTTTGACCCCAAATGATCTAAAAACCCTCAAAAAGATATGTGCAGATATGTTCTGGATGAAGAAAAGAGTGAATATTTTGATGACAAAGGATAAAAAGAAGATAAAGAAGATAAGGAGGGAAACTGCAGAAGTAATCCGGGATACGGTTGAGAAATATGGCATGCTTGGCTCTACACTTAAGTCGGGTGAAGAAGTTTCAGTTGAAGATGTCGAGGAAGATATTCCACATGGTATAGGTGATGCAGGCATTTATGTAGAAATAAACGATGCAGATATCCCTCTGGATATAGGTGTTGAAAATAATCCTCTGGAAATGGAGAAGCAGAATGAGGGTGAAGCTGAGCCTGAAAAACATGATGATGCTCCTCTAGAGCACATTGAAGGTGAAAATAATAATGAGGAAAAGGATAATGTTGAGGAAGAGAAAGATGAAAGTGAAAGTGAAGGAAATGATAAAGAAGGCAATAGGGATGAAGACAAATATGAAGATGACAAGGGTAAAGAAGAAAAGGAAAAGGAGAAAGAAGAAGAAGAAGAAGAAGAAGAAGAGAAAGTGGAAGAAGAAAAGAAGGAAGAAGAGCAAGATAAGGAAAAGGAAGAAGAGAAAAATGATGAATCTACTGGGGAGAATGAAGAAAATATAAAGCAGGTTGTAGAATCTCAGAGATCTCCTGAAGAATCTTCCTTCAGCATGATGTGTTGAAAGGCTTGCTATCCAAGCAAATCAGATTCCAATCGGTGATACATCCAAAGCTTTTACAACTTCCTATGATTCAAGGCTATGTTCACTTAGACGAAATTTCTCCTATTCACAAGATGGTGCTAGGAGATGCAATGCATGCATCTGACAGAAGAGAGATTCTGGAGACACATCAAAAAGGAACAAAAATGATTGAAGATTCTCTTAAGGCATTGTAGGAGACAACACCTAGTACGCTAATTGATACATCTCTCACTTGAGTAGAAAATATGAGATTGTTATTGGACTCCTTTAAGGAGTATGCCTTCAGACTTGGAGAGATGAGTAAACAAGAAGTTGAGGAGGAGCTAGAAGAGAAAAGGTTGTTGGCATTGCATGACAAGTGTGCTTTGACACACACTAATGTTGAGAAAAATCTAGAAGCTGCGCAAATTTGTGAAACTAAAGCTAATGTTGTCTTTGGTTTTTGTTTGAAGTAGCCGGATGCCACTATGAGTATTAAAAATGTCATGGAATCCATTGAGTCCCATTTGACTACTGTCTTAGGTACATACAACGCATCCAAGGATAGAGACAGATCAACCTGGAATGCTGTCTTTGCTCATAGAGATAAATTCTTTATTTTACAGAAGCAAAAGGAAGAAATTATCAAAAAAATTGGCCAGTTAGGTGATCTTGTGAGAATGAAGTACACCCCGGTTGCCAATGCTTTGGAAAGTGTAGAGAAACTTGGAAAGATAAATCTGACTCATGGTACTTTGGATGAAGCAAAAGAAATTTTGATGGATTTGGAATCCCTGAATAAGATGTTGATTGCTGCAAAGAAAAGTTGGGAGAATGGTAAACCTGCGTGGCAAGGTATTCTTAAGGAGCTTCAAGGCTCACCATCCTCTAGTTAATGTTTGTTTTTTTCCCTTGTTTTCATATTTTTTGTTGAGTCGCCCTTTTTCCTTGATGTCAAAGGGGGAGTGAAGAGTGATAGAGAAAGAAAATACTGGTGATAGGGGGAGAAGTGTTGTACATAAGGAGGTCTTGTAAATTTTTGGCACATGTTGTCATCAATGACAAAGGGGGAGATTGTTGGAAGAATGAAGAAGAACATCTCATTTTGTTGTTTTGTGTTGTCATTGATGTCACCATGATATATAAGTTGCAAATGCAATATTAAGTCTTAGTTTGATTCGGTATTCCAGACTGGTATCTGAACCGATATGCAGTTATCATCCTCCTGTATTTTGGTCTACAATCCTTTGCTATTGATTATTGTTTCTTGTGTTTTTGGGAAATGGTTTATGGATGTTGGGAGCATGTACATTTAGAATCTCACGTATTCAGATGCTCGTATGGTGTATCGACATTATTCTATTGTTGCATTTTTGCTATTAGGTCTATCTTTGGCCGACCTAATGGATAGATGATGTACTAGTAAATAAATTTTGTCTTGCAGATATATGTGTGACCTATCTTAGGTCCATGCCGACATGATGTAGCATGTTGAGAATTTGAATTGTTTTTGGAAAGTTTTTGTGAAATATTGAAGCCGACAGTTGGTATTTTTTGATGAATAAGAGTTGCATATAATTAGGCCGACCTAATTGATGCTTGTGGATGTATCAGCTATATATATTGGACAGTTTTGAAGAAGTTTATGAGGATGTGAATGTGAAGAAGTGCGAATATGATGAAGGGTGTCAAGTCAATTTATTGAGCTTCATAGGAATTGAATCAACACTTGTTAGGTGTACATTATCTATTCATTTTTGGTTGTACAAACCATTTTTTTCATTGTAATTTTGTAGGCAGTGAGCCTCTCATTTTTGGACAGTGAGTCCTGGTAGCGAGCCACCCTATTTTGTAATATCTTATAACTGGTTATACTATATTGTGAGCTAACACTCACTGTGGTTTTTCCCATTTTGGGTTTTCCACATAAAAATTATGGTTTTCATGTGTTGTGTGATTTCATGTTCTGTTAATGCTCTTATTTATCTTTACTATTATATGCATTGGAGTAATTGGATGGTATTTCTTCACTAAATTTAAGAAGATACTGATTCACCCCCCTCTCAGTATCTTGGATATTCAACATGTGGGAGGGATTAGATACACAATCGAATTAGTCCATAGTATTTCATCTAAAAATGGGTAGTGAAATGAAGCTCGTGAATCACACACTTGTGCACCTATTTCCTATCTACAGCTATGCACAACTGTGCAGTTGGGATGTCAAATAACTATACATCCATCATGCCTAGATAATAGAGCTTTGTATATTTCTAGACAATGCATATTCATTTCTAGACATGTCTTAGGTTCCATCCTACAACAACCCTTGACATATATTATGGCATACTGTTGCACCTAGATCTTCACACATGGGTATGTGTGAAGTGGATAAAGTGCAAATATTTTTGTAACATATTCAAAGTGTTTACCAATATGTTCAAAACAAATATCATGCTAGTCAAGTAGAAATACAAAGAGCACCACAATGTGCATTGTGTATCTTAGTCATTCAAGTTTGGTGACAAATTTTAGTTGCATCTTCAAAAGGAACACTTGAACTTGGGTTTACACAGGAAGATGAAGCCTCTACATCATGGTTCATACACCATTCCATGCAAAAATGGTGAGAATTTTTATGGTTTTGATCTCTTACAATGCTTGGGTTTACAACTAGTGTTTAATGTAGAATTCTCCAAGCCTTACTTTCATCCTCTTCTTGAGCAAGCATCAATTCAACATCCTTCAAACTTGAAGGTTAAGCACAATCATGTGAGATAAGATCATTCAAATTATTATTATACTTGCCAAGGTTCACACCATCTATCTAGATTGGCTAGGGTAGGATAGTATACAACAAACAAAGTGACCATATAACATTCAATATCTTTGTGTTCAATTTTTACAACTCACTAAAGTTTGAATTGGGCCATTACTTCTCAAGAAAAGGTGAATGATTTGAGTGCACTCATGTAAGCCTCTAGGAACATGTGTCTTAATAGTCAACACTTATAAGCCCTCCTCAACAACATGTGTGCCTCACACACAACATGTGGTGTCATTGTACACAAATGCACATGACTTAGTGCATTGATCATTACATGCCACTATGAATGACTTCACATAGCTTCACATACACACATGGTGACATTAGCGTATCTATACACATGAATAACTTTGACAATAAGACAAAATGCTAATTATTAGGATCCTCAATTGATAGGTAGCTAGAAGAACAACTACTTTGATTGTGTTGTTATAACTTATTGTTTTGTAATTATGATGTATTATATTTGTTCATGTAATCCTTCACATTTATGATGATGACAAATAGTCATAGGAAAACTAGTTTGATTTGCTTCCCCTTTCTAGTCACAAGGAAATCCATTTCTAGCCACACCATCTATAAAATCCTCGTACCCTATTCATTGCTAATTATGAATAAAAGTAGTACACATATTTGCTAAAGTCTTATGCTTGCATGTATTTCAATTTTTTGTTGGTTTACTATTCTTTTGTTTTCCTTCACATAATTCATAAACATGTATTTCTAAAGATAGGTTTATCTCTTGAACCACTTGGGATCTTGATTAGATTGATGTGAATGATTTTCATATTGTAGGAATTAGCCATATCACGTCCATTAGTTACAAGATCACTTTCACACATTAGAATTAGTTCTACACTCATGGAGATCACTTTTACACTTGTAGAAATGACTTCAAATAATACATAATCAAAATTATAAACAACAATAATTTTTTTTGATATTTGAAAAGAAATTTCTACTTCAAAATCAAAACTAAATACCCACACATTTAATTACTTGATTTTTTACGATTATTAAAATATTTTAACATTTTAAATATTTTTCATACTCAATCAGAACTCTCTTATCTAAAATACTTTATACTAATTGATTAGGTTACTTAACCTACATAAATTAAAGAACACCACTTATTTCTCTACACATGTTAAAGCATTGGATAATAAAAAATGAGATGCTTAAATTGGTGAACACCATGAGATCTTCTAGAAGTTTGACGTTCAACTACTCAAAGTTGCTGCATGTGATGTCATCTTTGCATGTCGTTGATATCATTAACACAGTGTAATTCTAATCTTTGCAATGCTAAGCCTTATGAGTAAAGGATACATTTGAATTGAATCATGCATTATACCCACTGCAGAACAGACAATCAAAATGTTGAAATTCTCCAGTGGAAAAGTGACATCAGTCATGGAATCTTGTCCCTGCTGGTTGTAGGTATAAGCATCGTGTTCCATCTTCACATTCGGAGTTGGAATAGCCCCTCCATATTTTACAATTTCTGCTTTGTTCAACCTCAATCCAGCTTTAATGGGGTCCACTGGGCCAAAGGTTATAACTAACCAAGTACCAACTTTCACTGAACCTTTACCAAACAAAGCTACAACCACCACAGAAACATCCACATTCATCGAAAAAACAATTAAAGTTTGCACCCACCACAGACAGGTCCATATGCTTTGGGTGTAATAATGGTGCCCAATAAAGTCGCTTCCTACCTGTCCCATCTTTCACCTGTTCCAGCCAGGCGTCGACCAATCTCAATTTTTTTATGCCAAACTATCCCGTTAAGTAATCTACAACCTGTTATTCCTTGAAAAATAAAATATCATGATGGAAACTTGAAAGCGAAGGCAAACCAATACGTTAGTTCTCCCTATATATCATTACATGAACCACCCAACTCTCCACACATTCATTCCTCTCCATCTCATACTACTACCTACAGCATTCTATACCTCTGCAATTTAACAGAAACAGAGGATGGAGTCTACAAGCGTAGTGGCATTTCTGTCAATTGTCGTAGGGGTCGCATTTTTGGCCATTCCATGCCAGGCGACACAGTACACGGTAGGAGACAGCAGTGGGTGGGATACGAGCACCGATTTCAACACCTGGCTCCAGGGCAAGACATTCAAAGTCGGCGACAGCCTCAGTAAGAAGACAGAATTTCGCCCGATTCTATCATCCATACTCTGTTTTGTTTGTGGGCTAATTTACTTGTCCTTTTTTGTGCAGGTTTTGTGTACTCGACGTTGCACAGCGTGGATGAAGTGAGCAAGGCCGACTATGCCGCCTGCAGTTCCTCCAATGCCATTCAGTCTTACAGCAGTGGTAGCACAACGGTACAGTTGAAAACTGCGGGCACTATGTACTTCATCTGTGGAACGCCCGGTCACTGTGCAGGGGGAATGAAGGTAGCTATTCCGGTGACGGCGGCCGCCAGCACTACCCCCAGCACTACGCCATCCTCCAGTACTCCCCCCTCCACCACCTCGCCCTCTACTCCTACTAGCACCACACCCACCACTTCTTCTAGCTCTGACAGTGCACCCATTGCTGCTTCTGTCAAGAATTTTGGGGTCTTCTTTGGAGCTGCCTTCGTTATGGCTGCTGCATTTGTCTTGTAATTTATTAGCCAGGAGAGAGACAGTGCGTTTCAGATTTATGTGGGTCGTGTGACATAGCTTTTGCAGGGCAGCAGTTCTTTGATGTAATAAATTATGTGGCATTTGTGATTTTATAGTTTTGTAATTTGTTCTCTAAATTTATTGGAACTTTAGAGACGGTTTGTCCAGAGTTACTGATTGTGTTTATTATTCAAAAAATTTATTTGAAGGGTTTCTCATTTATTGGTAAAGTTAAATGGTTTGTGAAGAGTCTGATTAAAGAGAAACTGTTTAATTTTTAAGGGATGTTGTGTTTATGATGAATTTGGAAAAATAAATATCTTAGAGACTTTAATTAACTTTAATTGTAGGTTGAAAGAAGTTGAAGTTTTGGTAATTGTAAATGATTTTTTTTAAAGGATGAAGTTGAAATTGTTTCTTCAAAGAATTTGGTAAAATAAATACATTCTAAATCTCAATTGCAAGTTGAAAGTAGCCAAAATTACGTTAAATATAAACACTTGGTTCTTTTAAGGGATGAAGCTAAAATTGTGCCCAAAATGAATTTGGTAGAATAAATATCCCTCAAATCTTACTTGTAAACTAAAAGAAGCCATAATTCTCGAAGAGGAAAAAATTTTCATCCCTCTCCTCTCTTATAATTAAAATTTAGATGCCATTAGTGGGCCACACCTAAGACAAGAGTCTTTTAAGACTTATAAACAATTATGATATAGTAAAGTTAGCAAGCCAAATGAACACTGACCTTTCCATTTTAGCAAGACTCCATAACACATTTTTAAAAGGTCAACAAAGGTGCTAAATCTCTTAAGGAAAACTAAATTAAGAAATCTACTTGTATGGTCTAAAACTCGGGGTTCAATTTGCCACAACTTGTTGTCGAATAGGAGTCTTTTGTAAGATGAAATTGTAAACAAATATTAAGGGTCTTTCAAATTTGTGTTTACTATTTATAGAAAACTCAAAGAACTCTTACAATCTTCTAATTAGCTAATTTTAAATAGCAAAGAGATGTTTAGTATTCACTCTCAAAACAAGTCCATGGGCACAATGTGTAGGAAAATCTTCTCTTCAACATTGTAGGTAAATAATATTACACCAAGGCTTCATGAGAATTTTAGGTAATGTTTCCCTTATTCAATTGATAAATGGTGGATTATAGTTCTTATTACAATATTACTGTTGATGGTGTTTTCTGCACAGCAACAACTCAGATAGAAAATGATATTCTATCTCTCTTGAAAGATAATCTTGAACAATAAATTGTTGAAAATCACCCCAAGGTCTCTCGGGTGTTAGGTCTTGAAAATGCATAAACAACTTAGATAATATGTGAAAATGCTGGTAATCACAATCGGACCTTACTACAAGCAAACTGTATTTCTCCAATTTATCAGATTCTGCAATATTATGATCTTAAATCCTAGATCTAACCAAGTAACAAAGAAACAGCAAAAGATGAAGCGGAAAGAGATATAATGAAATCTAAACTATTTCTAAAATGAACAATGCAAATGATAAACACCTGGAACAGACCAATCTTAAATAACCAATTCCCGCTTAACCCACAATGCAATATCACAAGAAAGGTGCAATCTTCTAAGGCATACAGATTTTCAAATCATAGACATTCATCCACAATCGAACTAAGCACAAATAGATGTATGGTCCAAGTTGACTTCACCAGTCTACTACAATCAAATAGTTACTGAGAGTATAGACCAGAGATTGCTACAAACATTTCAAGCATGAAACCATAAACATTATTCACCAAACTAATCTAGTTCTAAATTTAACATCAAATCCTATATCTTCAAGCAATTTCAAAAGATGGAACAACAGGAACCATGCAAGATAAACTAACACAAAAGAATTCACCAGAGAAACCACAATTCCTTCAATTGTATTAGATCACCAAAATATAGCAACAATTCCACTGTTTTGTGTTACAGCATTTGCTCCAAAGAACTAACTACTATCTCTACCACATAATGCTCTAGCTCTTTCTTAGTCTAGCTTGTCTCTATTATCTGTCTAACTCCTTACAAATGAGGCACAAATGCCATTTATAGAGAATCCTCAAAACATGTCGGCCCAGCTAGACATTTACAAAATAAAATAACCAAAACAAGTCGGCCTCAGGAAATTCAAAATAAGGCACACATTAAATGCCGATACATTATCAAGGTCAGCCAAAACACACTCCTCAATGCAGCCCAAATCAACACATGCCCTATAATAATAGGGAAGCACAAAGCACGAAGTTGGCATTAACTACCGCCTCCCTTATCCTTGTTCTGATCCAACAATTCATGAACCTTCAAAAACACCTTATCCAACTCAGCAACAGATGGCAAGGGTAGGATTTTGAGCCAACATTCAATTGATCCAATTTCTTTCCTTGACCGCTTAACCGTTGTATCCCAATCACCCTTACATGCTAAATACTTATCCACCATAGCCAGATAAGTAGCCGCATCATCCAATTGGTGCCCAGTCACAGAATTTTCAGTATCAGGGGCATAGACATCATGCCACCATTCCCTCAATTGTTCCAAACTCAAGTATTTAGGGGCGATCTTCCTCCTGCCAGTCATTATCTCAAAGAAGGCGATGCATCCATCATAAACATTGGTTAAGTTACCATCTATCTGCTTCCTCTATTTGTAAATTTTCTTGATGGTTTTATGTCGGATTTGTAGGGCTTCAAACCACTCCCAAGGCTCATTAACCCTAGATGAAGAAAGGATTCCATCAACAACCAGCTGATCCTTACTATACTCCATGATTGTTTTGGTTTTCTGCAATCAAAGATCAGTGTCCTCCTTATCCTGAGATAAAACATAATCTAATAACTCCTTAGCCCTTATTGCATCCTTTCCAGTTGAAAGGATCTCCTTTATTGCATCATCTCCCTTGGCCTTTCCTGCCGCTGCCTTGCTCGATTCAGCCTGCATTCATAAAAGAGCCTCATGAAAATTCAATTATCATCCATATTTCAATCAAAGGTTAACCTCGAAACCACATGAAATCATTAAGATAAACCATTAATCATCATTCCTGAAAACTGAGAAAATGAAGTAATCTGGGAAAATCCAATCGTCCGGGAAAATCCAGTCGGAGCGGAATTCGGAGAAATCCAACCCAGACGGACTCCCGCTGCCAAAACATCATTCATCAAATAAATCATCAATACGGACCAAAGAGATGCATGATTATCATGAGATTCATTCATTTAGCAACAAGAAATCATCATCAAACATTTAATTCATTACTTCAATTTTGAAAATCTAAATCAAGTGAAACCAGGCAGAAAACCAGAAAAAACCAGATAGTTTGGATTTCCGCGGGTAGCTCAAAATTCTGGGAACTCATCATACTCGGGGGAATGACAGAATCTGGGAAAATCTGGGAGCGCAAAAATTCCACGGACACCTCGGAAACCCAACGATCGTTCAACGCATAGACCATTAATCGAATGATCATACAAACCCCCCTATCCGAATCTGAAGGACATAAACTCAATCCCAACAAGCCAAACTTCGACCACAGTTGAATTCAAACTCCCTAGATTCTCAAATGATCCTTCCCCGCGACGAAACAATGATGCCCTAAATTCAACAACCAAACTTCCACCATGAAAGCTAGGGCAAGCTCGAAATCCTCAAACACTATCCCTCAAAATGATAAAACTAGGGCACACCAGGGCCTCAGACGCTGTGAACAAGGTCGAGCTAGACACAGGACGCAAGGATCACAATGACTCCACCAAACTTACCAACCCTGAGCGGACATAATGAAACCCCACCTTCACAAATTAAACCAGATTATGTGCAAACAAGGCGCGACCTCAAAAGAATGCCTAGGCACACCCGTACACCTGAAATTCGACTGACAAAATGAAAGGATGCATAGCACAAGCTTGAAAACTCATGAAAAGGTGATTTCAAACCCTAATTCGATAAATATGTGATCATGAAAATAAACAAGGGCCGACCCAAATAACCACCAATCAACAACTTGAAAGATTCAATCAAAGTGCAAACAATAGGAGAAGTCAATAATGACTTACCATGGATCAACTCCGAATGAACCTTGAGCCCGAGGAAGTCACTACGAATCAGGGTGCCCTAGCGGCAAAAATATTCAACACAAACACCCAAGCGATCCACACGCAAACAGACCAAATCCAACGACCAAGGCTCAAAAGAACAAACTCAAGCACCAGAGCAGAAATAAAATGAATAATGAAATCAGGATAAGCAACAAAAGCCCTTGAATTCGCTCATACTCGTGCCAAAGAAGACGTACCTCGAGCATTAATGGATAATAAGACATATCAAGAAAATCCAGAAACCCGAGGTCAAAACAGAGTTCTGAAAAAATCCAAGCCAACCGGACTATCCTGGTGAGTGTGAATTCCGCGGACGACGCACCCCTCCGGGACTCCGACGCAATCCGGGAAAATTCGGGTGATCCGGAAAATCCCGGATTTATCCAGAAACCCGAATTCTGGAAAATTTGACAGAGACGGACGATAGACCAGGACCCAAGAAAATCCAGGTGGACCAGAAAATCCCGGATCTAGGGCAAAACCCGGACTTCCATTAAAAACCAAGTTTGATCAATTCAACCCTTAGGGTAAGACTAAGGCAAGCAAGACCAACATCCCAAGACCTTAAAAGGACAAACCCAATAAAGACCAAAGGTCCAAGAGACAAACAGAGGGTCCCTACCTCAAGTGGGGCATGTGTGCAAACTTGCACAACAATTACAAACTAACAAACTAACATATTGAACCTACTACTCAATAACAACACTTGACATTGGCATTATTCTCTAGAAATTGGGCCTTCTCTTCACCCAAGAGCTTCTCAAACTTGTATACATGGAACCCCAAAGTCTCTTATCCACCTTAAACCTACAAGAAATAATGAATAAGATAGCCTCACTTCCATCTTGACTTTCTCCTTTTATCCATTTCTCTAATGTGGCACCTTAATGAGAAGATCTCCAAGTCAAACCTTTCACAAAAGATTAAGAGAGAAAATAAGAGAGAAATTATGAGCTCCTCCCTCAATGTTACACATAATTCCAAAGACAAGAGATTAATTAAGAGTTGAAGTCCATCAACCAAGTCTCCAATGGAATCGTCCTCTAAGAGAAATTCATTTTGATATGTGAAACTCAAACAAGGCTCCTAAATCTAAAAATTGATCATGCAAGACTCAAACAAACATAAATTATCCTCAATTGCAAATTCTCCTTCACATCAACACATCAATTGGGCATCCAAGCATGTTAACAAGGGTGGAACATGTAACTTGCAACTCCCTCCAAGATTAACTCATGCAAATTCATTCTAACAATCATATGTGGCAAGTGGATGATTCCATACAAGTAGGGCACCAATTTGAAAGGGAAAGTCATTTGAATTTGAATGTTTGAAGTTTGAAAGTTATTTAGAGATAAAAACAATAATAATAATTATTATAATAATAAATTGGTTGATGTTGATTACTCATTTCCTCAAGATGCTCTTGATTATATACCAACAATTAGAAAGAATGTGAACTCGTGCTCATTAGGTGGCTTAGAACTTCATTGAGTTCAACCTACACCTCAAATATAGGGGACCTTAATTAAGAAGTATCATAATCAAATATTTATCCTTCCACTTAATTGGGTATCCACTATTCTTTCTTTCCTTAATCTCCCTTGTAACTCTTGATTTCTAAATGTATTATATCTCTTCCATTGGATTTTTTGGGGTGCCCTCCAATACCAAACCTCCTTCATTCCCTACTGGCATGATTGATATGCTTGCATTAATTATGTATTTCATCTTATAAGTTCCCTTAACGATGTAGAGAACACTAAACTCACACCCACAATTAGACTTCATGTTTTCTCAAGGTTTTTTTACAAGTTACCCAAATGTTGTTTCTTTTGCCTAGGGTATTTAACTCTATCAACAGTGTTTAGAGACCACACTGTTCTCCATAACTTATACCAGCCAAAAGATAATGAACCAAGACTTTGGAATCCTTTAGGGAATTTCAAGAAAGAGTTTCTCATAAAAAATAGGATTTTTCACCGTACCAAATGGGAGATATGAATTCTTTTTGTTGTTGGAAACCCTAGTTAGGGTACAGGACTGCCATCACTAAAAAACAATAATTTATGCAAAACTTAATGAAATGACTCCAAACAATTTTTTTTTTGTATTTCATAGATTCATCATCCCCATGCCTGTCCTTGACTGTATTAGGTCGTACAATCTATACAAAAAAAAAATTCAAGCAGGAAATAGTGAAAATCTACACATGACAATCACTAATTTGATCATAACTTAAGAAAAACATAATGAAAATTCATGAAACTAATTACATTTGAAAGGATAAAAGATTCTTCAATTTTTGGATAGGTGTAAGTTCGTACCAATTCGTATGAGGCTATACACGTAGGTTTTCAGACTGTTACACTATGAAAAATATAGGAAAATGCTTCCAAAATGTTCATTTTCATTCAATCTCTTCTCCCCTTCCTATTGGCATGAGATTACATCTGTTTTATCAAATGAAAACCTCCCACAACCATCAAAACTGACACCTAACTCCCACTAACCAATTTTGCAAATTTGCAAGCAATTTTGGTTGACAACTATGACAATTTTTGCAACTTTTTACAACTTTGCTCGACTAGACGCTCAAAATGGTCCTAAACGATCCCAAATGGTCTCAAATGACCTTATTTACTCAAAACAAAGAAAACCAACCCAAAAATCAAAGCTTTGCAACATGACACAAAAATGCATCACAAGATGCCCTTGCATCATACTCCCTAGGGGAGAGAAAATTTGAGTTCCATCTCAAATATGAATCTTCTTTCTTGTCTTCCAGTTCCTTTGCATGATTGCATTGTTTTCTTTTTACTAGATCTCAACTACATTTGTTTCAATTGGTTCACTTGTGATTTTCAGTCCAACAACAGGCTTCTTGAGCCAAGGGCCAACTTGGCATTATATATCCATGGTTTTCTACTTGTCTCCCCATTCTAGCTTTAGCTTTGACTACAATTGGAGATTTATTTTCTCCTTCATCCACTTTTTCTTCTTTAACTGCACAAGAAACAAACATATTAAAGAAATCACATTCTTTTTTTTCATACTTCACTTCTTCATCCACCTTATGTTGTTTACCATACATTATTTTCTCTTCATTATTCACCAAAATCTTTGGCTTCACCTCAACCTTACTTAGCCATTCATTTCTATTTTTGAATTGCCCGTCCATTCTTTGATTCTCCCTGACACCAACATTCTCAACTCTCAATTCTTCTCTTGAGAACCATGCTATCTCCTTATCCTCCATGACTATCTTCTCTCTTTGGACTATTTGTGAGTCCTCTAAAGCTTCTTTTTTTGTTTCTTCTTCTTCTTCTGGAACATCACCCACTTCAACATCAACGTCACTATTGGTTTGAGTAAATTCAAAAAAAAAAATCTTCCATTTCTTTTTTAACTAGTTTTTCAAACAACATGTTTTCAAAATTAATTACCTCAACTGTTACTTCATTTGTCTCTTCTTCATATTGTTGTACATTTGTCTTCTCACTTAACGACAAGCTTTCAATTCTTGTGCACTCATCCTTCAAGGTTGCTAATACATATTTCTTCCCATCTTTTTCCAACTCATATGTGTTGTCTTTATTGTTATACTTCGTTGTCATGCTATAATGCCACAACCTTCCAAGCACAATGTGACATACATCCCAATGCATAATATCACAAACTATTTCATCCAAGGTATAATTTCCTATTTGAAACTCAACTTTGCATTGCTCACTTACGGTTATCTAGTTACCTATTTGAATCCAACTCACAAAATAGGGTGTGGGGTGTTGTATTCTTTTCAAACCCAATTTATCTAACCATATATTCAGAAAGAATATTATCCATGTAGGTATCTAAAATCATAACTTGACAGCATTTACCTTTTTACTTGTAGGTAGTCTAGAATAACCTTTTCTTTGCCATCTTGCTTTCTTTCTTGGCTATCATTTCTTCCTCCTGTAGCTTCTTTGCCACTTTGAACAATGTATTTAATAATGTCGATGCCCCTTGCCCATCTTCCTTCTTATTAAGAGACAGTTTTTAACATCAAATCTCACTAAACCACATTATCCAAAATAATAAATCATTTCCCAGAGAGATTTCGGCTTTGATACCAAAAATGATGCAAAGAAAGGAATCAAACTAAACTCACTTGACACTTTCCATACAATGGTCCTCATTAGCAACAATGACTTTGATGCATCTTAGTTCAACTTTGGAAACATTGCTACAGTGGCCTAATAGGAATTCAACAAGGAAACAACCTAAAATATGAGATTCTTGGATTGTATAGGCCTCCTACAACACATTTCAATGTTTCACCACCCATTCAAGAACAAGTAATGCATAGATCTTACTAAACCCTCAAGTAACTTAGGGTTTTATGACTGTTTTCTCACAATGTGAACACACAGACTTATATAACTCCTCCAAAAATCCAAACTAGGAATTTTCCTTTAAAGGGTTTTTAGAACATATTCAAACAGATATCTTCACCAATTTTTGGCACATTTGGATGGTTAAAACAAAAAATATGAATTTTCCAAGCTTGTTGAAAACCCTAGTCCAGTCTCAAACCTGCTCTTAGTAAAAATGCCATAACTCACACAAAACTCAAAAACAATGCATGAAACCAAAAGAATTTTTAAGATAAGACACAACATTAACTTCCCAAGGCATGTGTAGGTTTGTACCATAATGTAAAGATCTGTACCATGCATGTTTCATATTGCAGCTTTTCATAAAAATAAACTTACAGACATACCCTCAATGACATTTCCATATCTCACTCGAAACTTAATGAAATTGATTCAAACAAAAAACATTATAATGTAAAAAAAAAATTTCAACCTTTCCAGTTGATTTCAAGGTTGTACCATAAAGATTGCAAATTTTTTACACATGAAAATGTAAGGGAAAACATGCAAAATGAAGTGTTTTCCGTTCCAGATCTTCTCCCCAACCTGATGCTCATGTGTACATATCCTATTTATTCAATTACATTAATTCCCATCACCCAAAACTAATTCATAACTTCGCAAACCAAAAATGCAACTTTTAGGTGACAACAATGACAATTTTTGCAACTTTTAAAAACTTTTCTCCTAGACACTCAAAATGGTCATAAATGACCCCAAATGGTCTCAAATGACCTTATTTACTAAAAACAAAGAAAACCAACCCAAAAATCAAATATTTGCAACATGAAACAAAAATGCATCACAAGACACCCCTGCATCACTTAATTACCCATCCATATGATGTACATAATTTAAACTTGGTGTACGTCTCTTAAATATTATGTATATTCTTGGAACACCCTTGGGACCATTACTAGATATCACATAAGGTGATGTAATTTTGATGGTTTAGTTTAATACACCTATACAAGCAAGCTTGGACTTAGGAGTATGGTTTAATTTCTCTTCTCTTGAATATTTATGGAATCCCCTCCTAATGGTAAGCATCACCCTAGAATTGAGTTCCCACTCTGTTTATATCATTCATTAATAGGACTTAGTGTGTGATTCTTCCCATGCTTTGACAATCGTTTATGAATTCTCTCTCTCTCTCTCTCATTGTGTATGGCCTATTGATCAAATTACCATGGTTGACCAAGAAACACATGTCACACATCCATAGGCATGACATCACATATTACCTGAACAACATGGTACCCAATATGAAAACTTACAATACACTACTCTTTGAATATCATATGGTGGTCCCTCTATGTAACTAGGAAGTTCTATACATGGATTTGGATGTCTTATTTTATTTAATAAACATTTTACATCATGTCTACTAAAACTAAATATTTATGATCCAAACAAAAATACTGACCTTGTAACATTCCCCTATAGACACAAACAATTTGAAAAATACTCGTTCTTTGAATTGACTCATTCTCTTTGAAATCACTCATTATTCTTCTTTACTAGTTTCAACAAAACACTTTTCTTCATGACGGATTATCTCTACTCAAGCACCTCAACAAGTGAACAAAATTACTCCTCACCAAACTCTACAATATGGACACCAATCCATTCCCCTCATACTTTTCACTTTGAATCTAAGAACACTCAAAATATTCATGACCCCTTTGGTCACAAAAAAAGAAATAGCCATCAAATTATCTTTAGTACCACATCCATAGCCACCACTCTCCCTAGAGGAGCTAGATATTTCTTGTTCATAAGTCCAATCTTGATTAATGCTAGTTTCTCCTTCTTTCATGCTATGACCTCTTCTAACATTGGATTTAACGGTCTGACCCAAAGGCGCCCACCGACCCATTTTCCTTTGGTGGGGTTGGTACTGACCTATATTACTTTTAATTGCTTCAGCGAGATCAGCTAGATGGTGGCCTCCTTCTCGGAGTTAAGGTTTGACTCCTTATTGATCTATGAATAGTCGTAGGGAAAACGTGAATCTGAAAGGATAGTCCTATGGTGGCCTCCTCGATTGGCTATCATTTATTAGTGAGGCTTGGCATAAAATTCAACCATACCTAGGTTATACAAGTACACTCGGTGTGAGAGAAACTTGGATGTCTAGATGGACTAGAGACTTTATCCAGCAAAAAAATCTAGATACGACACTCAAAATTGTCATTTATCTTGCGCAGGGGTCTCTGGCAACCCAAAGGGAGGGTGATGGAACAAGTGGGTCAAGGTAAACTGGGGGGCTCTGCTTTGTGGAAACCTACTAATAGTGTAACCAGTGGCTTGCATTGTATGATATAATCTAGAGTAGAGTGATTTTTTCTCACCATTGGTAAGTTGGTAGTAGTTAAGGGGGGGTGGAGTCAGTGGGGTGGTAGTTCAAGATGGGGGTGGCATGGCCTATTGAAGATTGGTCTCCTCAGTGGGCGATCAGTGTGATGGGTGGAAGTTAGGAAAGCAAGTGGGGGATCATAGATGTTGGGCGTTGGGGTGGGAAGAGTAAGGGCAAGCAAGCAACCGAGGAAGTGGTGGGTAGACCAGTAGAGTGGGGAAAGGTAGTGTAGGGTACACTTCAAGTGGTAGGTAGAGTTAAAGGATCACTCACTCCCCTCCCACTTATTATAACTATCCTAACACTACCTTTGATTGTACCACTCACTGAACCTATCATGCCATTGATGGTGGATGGTGTTGAGTTGCCATTGATAAGACGGTGGTTTATCCAATACCCCTGTCAGGTGTATTGGGCCGAGGAGCCAGACCCTATAGTTAGCTACCCCTAGCCTAGCCCTAGCACTGCCTACCTACCTAGCGGATTATCTTCCTACTGCTTTTCAATCACCTAACTAGAATAACTATTATCTACTTTCAAACATAAATAGAACATGACTATACCTACCTTCAAACAATTTGGGATGTAGCGTATTTTTCTCTATCATTTCTCAATCCCCGATAGAGTGGGCGCCAAGCCGATGGTGGTAATGGAAATCCCATGTACCTTACTATTCCTTTCGAGGGAGACTATATGTCATTTTTTAGAATGTTTTATTTTGGATCTCCCAAGGACAAGACCTCCTCTAGCAGATGGGATAGAATTCCTACTACCACCCTAAGAGGAAAAGGTGGAATAGTTCATCCTAAGGACTAACCATTTCATGTTGGTTTTATCCTCCCAAGAAATAGTATCTAGGATTCTTGGCATACCATACACTACCACATTGGGATCAAGCATTCTTTGTACCCTTACCAGCTTTGGCGGGTTCCTCCCGACAAACTGCACATGTGTTATTGGAACTTAACGATCCAGCTCCCTTCCTCCAACCCTCTCTCAGTTTTGAGGTACAAGCTCATAAATCCTTAGTCAGGTTGGGGAATGAGGTTGGGCCTTCTATCGACACCTACTTTCCATCAGATAGCGATTCCTAGCTCTCACCAACTATTGTTTACAGTTGGTAAAGAAAAGGACAAAGCAAGTGCAAGAGAGAATTCTTTACTCATAGGGGCGTGATGAGGGGTTGACCTACCATCACATCCGTAGTCCTCTCTTATCACTACATCTCATTTACCTTCTAATCAGTGGTTGGCTAGTGATGGGGCAAGTACTCGGGGTACTCATAAATGGTTATTTCGTTCCCCATCTACAGTAGCCATGTAAATAGTCCGATTTTACGGTTATGCCCACACTCTACTAGAGATTCCTGAAATCGTAGTTTCCTGCTCTTTAGGAAAGACTCCATGTGCTTAGCTGTAAATGCCCCATGATGCATCCTTTATAGCACAGGGTTGTGTCCCATCATCTATCATAGGTTGGCTATAGTTCATGATGGGACAATGGTTTCAGGAATAGAGGTTGTTGTCCATTTAAGGATTTTGTGACTTATTCACATACTTGAGGCAACTGGTTAGACGACACTAGAGTGAGGCCCAATGCTTGCTACCAAACTAGACACACTTTCCTACCCATATTCATCACTTGGCTGATTTTGTGAGGCCGAAAACACCCTATCTCGTTTTACCGGGGTTAGTCCTTCCAACCACACAGAGTAGTTCTTGTATACGATATGCATCTAGATATGCAATTTATCATTGATGTTCGTTCACTCCTAGAGCCATCTAAGTGTCCTATATCATAACTACTATATGAAGAGCTGGTCTAAATGCTAACTTTTGTCGTATTGGGGCCTTTCACTACCCCGACCTTTGGAATACTACTAAAAACTGCTTCAACTCCCCAACCGATTGAGCGCCTAGCTTTTGCATTTATTCATAGTTGAGGGTAAACTTCCAATGTTGTTTCCAATGCTGCTCACTACTTCCTTTGAACCAAGGAAATGAATCCAAGTGGCTATTTAGACCTTTCCCTAGCCCACTGATGGGGCACTCTCAACTGATTAGTAGTGGACAACACAAAATGCTCACCATCTCTGGGCTTTCCATCACGCCTATGTTCTCTTACTACTCTCCCTCGTAAGATTCGTTCGGGGTGGCCACTACTATTATTTTATGGGCTCCCCCCTACACACAGCTAGTAAGGTTCCCCTTCCCCTACCTGCACATTGGGAGCCAAGGACATTCTCGCTCCTAGAGAAGGGCCACTCTAGGATACCTGCCACAATGTTGAGTTGCAGACTCTCCCTAGCCCCACGTTGAGGGAGTGATGTACCTCTACCCTAAGCATTGGTTGTCAAGAGCTAGAGAGAAGTACAACTCATTAGAATACCGATGAGAGTTAGTAGTGAGGCCAGAGATATTGGACATAATGGCTTCATTGTCCCTATCCCCAAGGCCTAATTGGTGATGCTATAGTTAGCCCGATGATGGGAATCACCAATTCTATATGTAACATCATTGTTACGATCAAGTTTAAAGGGTTCTCCCACCTAATCAAGGGCCCTTTGACCCAATAAAGGGTCATCATCCCCACTAATGGATAAGGGCACAAATGTCACCGCTGAAAAGTGGTGGAAAATGGGAACTCAGTGAGAGGCCACTTGCCCTCCCCTACCCCCAACAAAGGGCCATCCCACCAACCAAGGGTCCCACCAAATAAAGGGGAAAGGCTCATCCCACCCAACAAAGGGTGAGATGGAGGCTCCCCACCCCCCAACCCTAAAATCAGGTCATTCTGGCAATGGAATTTCATCATGTGGCAAAATGTGAAATTTGATGTCATGAGGGTAGGTCAATTTTCCCCCACCCCCAATTTTAATTCCCCACCCCACCATTTGGCCCTCCAGCCCCAAAGAATATAGGGACCTCCCATCAAGTGAAAGGGAACTACCACACAATCAAGGGTCGTGATCCCCACCGATGGATAAGGTTACAAAAACCAAAAAGTGGTGGTTCTTGCTCTAAGGCAATATAGACATAAGATAATTTTATGCAGTCTATAATTGGTGAAAATATACACAAAATACAATCTTATGCAATCTTTAATTGGTATAGATAGAATACAATCTTATGTTGTCTTTAACTGGTATCGGGAAATACATACAGAAATCAATCTTCTGCAATCTGTTGGAAATTAAGGCTAGTTACAACAGGAAATAAACTAAAAGGAATTCAAAAATTCCTCAAAATTCATTAGGTTACAACTAGAAACAAACCAAAAGGAATTCAAAAATTCCTCAAAATTCATTAGGTTCAAGCTAGAAATAAACCAAAAGGAATTAAAAAATTCCTCCTAATTCATTAGGTTACAACTAGAAATAAACCAAAAGGTCAGCACCAAAGTGTTGCCTCATTAAATGGAAATGTTGATTGGTTACAGTTGGAAATAGACCAAAGGGAATTTGAAAATTCATTAAATGGAAATTAAGGCTGGTGAAAGCTAGAAATAAACCTAAAGGAATTCAAGCTGGCTGGTGAAAGTTGGAAATAAACTAAAAGGTATTTAGATTTCATTCTGAACTAATCACGAGTATGATGTATAATGAAAAACCAACAATCCAACAACATTCCAAGAGATAAAGCATTAGTGAGAGAGTCTAGAGTTAAAGCATCAGTGAGAGAGTCTATAGAAGTGGGAAAGAGAAATGAAGAGGCAACTAAGTGGTATAAATGGCTATTCAACTGAAAACATAAATGAGGATGAAAGAACAGTGTAATCATGCCCAAACTAATTGCTACTCGCAAATATATTTTGGAGAAATATATCTTTATATCAATGCTCCTTACTCTTCTATTAATTGAGATTTGGAAAAAGTGGGGAATAGGGACTCAAGAGAAAGCAATACAAGGGGATAATGGTTATCCTTTCCCTCCACCACCTTCTCCTTGCCCCCCCTTCCTTCCTCCAATGATACAAAAGTTGGGGGGCTAGATCAAGGCCTTACTCCTTTCATTGGAACTTTGGATGATCTCGGAGAAACTTGGCCTTAGCAATATATCCTCCCTCCTATTGTCACCAACCATTTGGAATAATTTTGAAATGTTTGATTTATTTTTGGAAGCTATCCAGCCAAAAACTACGACTAACATTCTAGATGTTGGAGCCCCATAGCCAAGGGGACAGTTGACAACTCCCCCATGAGACCAACCACCCCTAAATCAGCAACTAGTAGTCATAACACTACAACTACTTTTGGTAATCTTGATAGTGGTTATTTTTATGCTATAAGCTATTCTGTTGATAACCTCCCATTACTGCCTTTGTCCTAGATTGAAGATGGATCCTGAGAAAGTGAAAGAAATTGTAGATTGGCCTACACCAGTAAAAATTGGATAAGTGAGATCATTCCATGGATTAGCTAGCTTCTATTGAAAGTTTATTAGAAGCTTTAGTTGCATTTGTAACACCATGACAGAGACAATGAGAGGAGTCAATGATTATTTTAAGTGGACATCCATAGCACAAAAGAGTTTTAAATTGTTGAAGCAAAAGGTGACAAAGTAACCAGTATTAGCATTATTGGATTTTGATAAGGTATTTCAAGTTGATTGTGATGCAAGTGGAAATGCAATTGGAGCAGTGTTGAGCTAAGAAGGAAGACCTATCACCTATTTCAGTGAGAATTTAAATGATGCTTGAAGAAGATACTCAGATTATGATTAGGAATTCTATGCCATAATTTAAGCTTTGAAGAAGTGGAGACATTATTTGTTACCAAGAGAATTTGTGTTGTATACAGATCATCAAGCCTTGCAGTATTTGAACAGTCAAGGAAAGTTGAATCAGATACATATGAGATGGGTTGAGTTCTTGCAGAGTTATACATTTGTGTTGAAGCATAGGAGTGGCAAGTCAAACAAAGTTGCAGATGCATTGAGTAAAAGAAGGAATTTGTTGACAAAGATGAGAATAAAAGTATTGGGATTTGAGGAGTTGAAGCATATGTATGAAGATGATGCATATTTTGGTGAAGCATGGAAAGCATGTAAAGAACTAGTAGTGACAAACCAAAGATAATGGTTGGATTATTTCATTCAATAAGGTATGTTACTCAAAATAAATCAATTGTTTATACCGAGGAATTCAATAAGGGAGAATTTAATCAAAGAAAAGCATAGTGGAGGTTTAGCAGGACATTTTGGAGTGGAAAAGATAGTGGCTTTGGTGAGTGAATATTATTTTTGGCCACAAATATATAAGGATGTAAGGAAGTATGTTCAAATTTGCATAATTTTTCATGTTGCAAAAGGGAGTAGTAAGAATACAAGATTGTATAAACCTTTGACAATACCGAAGAGACCTTGGGAAGATTCGAGCATGGATTTAATATTGGGATTTCCAAGAATAGAAAGAGGTTATGATTCTATTATGGTAGTTGTGGAAAGATTCTCTAAAATGACACATTTTATTCCTTGTAAGAAGACCAATGATGATGTGCATGTTGCTCACTTATTTTTCAAGGAGATTGTGAGATTGCATGGATTACCTAGGAGTATTGTTTAAAAAAGAGATACTAAATTTATTGGATATTTTTAGAGGAAATTGTGGAAGAAGATGAAGACATATTTGAAGTTTAGTTTAGTATATTACCCACAAACGGATGGAAACACAAAGGTTGTGAACAAAAATTTGCGTAAATTGTTGACATGCTTGGTTGGAGATAAGGCACAAAGTTGGGATATAGTTTTACCATAGGAAAAGTTTGCATACAATTATTCACTAAACTGGAGTACAGGGAAGGCACCATTTCAAATTGTTACTAAAGTAAATCTTAGAGGAGTTTCAGAGTTAAGGTAAATCAACATGGAGGATAAAAGGAGTGATGAAGCATGAGATTTTGCACATTTCATGGAGATGTTGTGTATTCAAGTTCGGAAGAATTTAGAAGGCATGAACAATAAGTATAAGGAGAAGGAAGATGAGCACCAAAGACAAGGAAGTTTTTGTTGGAGATGAAGTGATGGTATATTTGAGGAAGGAGAGATTTCTAGTTGATACATACAATACGTTGAAAATGAGGAAGTTTGGACCATGTAAGATACTTAGGAATTTTTACTCTAGAAACGCATATTGAAGTAGAGTTACCAGAGACATTGGGTATACCACCTATTTTTAATGTGGAAGATATGCATAAGTTTCATGAAGGAAAATCGAGTGGTAGTAGTGATGAAGTAGATTTGAAGGAGAAATTACCACATCAGGAACCAAAGGAGATTGAGCAGATTTTGGATACCAGAACTGAAAGGAGCACTAGGAACAAGCAATACAAAGAATATCTTGTGAAGTAGAAAGGCAGACCAGTGGAGGATTCATCATCGATTTCTCAGGCTAAGGTGGACCATCTCAGTTTTCCTCTTAGCTCTGGAAAGTGAGGGACTCAATTTTCTTCCAACCCCAGGTGTCTAACGTAGGAGCACCCCTGGTTGTAAAGCAATCATGTATCAACCAAAAATAGTTCTTTTCTTGCATTGCATTTAGTAGTAGCTTAAGTATTTCATTCTACATTTTACCACATCATTGTTTCTTAGCTCGCGGAGCAGGACATATAATCTACACATCGACATCTATCACATATCCAAATTTTACATCATTTACATTTGTCTACCAAAATTTATTGCTCTCAGAATTTTAATGTGATTACTAGTCAGAGCATTTAGGACTGGCCTAGTCTAGATTTCTTAGTGCGGACCTATTCCAGATCATGCAGAGCCTAATGGGACACCTTACAAGCATCTTGGGTTCATTGGGACTTATCTTGGAGATTCACAAGTCATATCTTTTCGTGTGGAGTTACCTCTTCATATTTTGAGGTTGATCTTCATACGTAATCATTCATCGGGTTTATTAACGGGTATGTGCAGGATCATCATGGAAAAAATAGGCCCTTAAGTGGCAAAAAATTCAGAAAAATCAGAGTTAGGAAACTTGACATAAAAATTTGAATAAGTTATCTATATTATTTCAAAAATATGTAAGAATAGAATCTGTATCAAATTGAATGTAGTTTCTAAACTATTAGATTATTTAAAAAAAAGAAAAAATCTATTTGGTGAAAATTTGAAATTTTAATGCAAAGAGTACTTAAATTCCCCCGTGAAAATAAGAAGTAGGTGTTTGTCCGACCACCCTAACCACAATAAAATGATAATATTTTTTTGTAAGATTTTAGATATAAGTAGAGGACTCATGTCTAGATGTGATGCATTTTTTTTGTAATTTTTTTCCAAGTAAATAATTAATTATTATTTTTTTATTATAAATTTTAAAAAATATAAAAAATCATATGTCTAACCACCTTAACTTGGTCAAAACTTCATGAAATTCATTTTTTATTTTTTTAATCCTATGGTATGTGAAGCATAGAATGTGACACATGTTTCAGATTCAAAAAATGTGATACCATTTGAAAGCTATAGATGTTTTTCAATCAGCCTATCAATCAGGACTTTAGTCGTAATTCAAATAGAAAATGAATAATAATTATTTATTAAATTCAAATTATAACATAGTTTATATTGGTGGAAAGTTTATAATCTCCTTTAAAAACCCTTTTTGTTTCATCAATTTTGGGTTAAAAAATGTCGTCAGCCACATACCCTACAAATACCCATTATATTGCCACTTTTTGGCCCATCATGATCCTGCACATACCCTAACCCTTGTGGCTGATGCAAACCTATATGGTCTAGCTTGAGAAGCATATTTATAAGCATTTTTTAATCATTATAGATCATTAGTTCTAAGTTAGATGTTTTAGGATCATTACATTTTTTGCATAAACCCTTCGGCGGAGGCAAGTAATAAGGCCAGTTGGCCAATTATATTGTTGAATTCCCCTATGGAAGGCCTGTGTTCCTTGGATATTCGCCCTTGGGTGCCTATGTTGCATGTAGGACAATCAATTCAATGAAGTTTCATTTTCTCATATCAAATTGTTGTGTTATTTCTACCATGTTGACTCATTGATGCATGGTTCAACTTGTTCCTTCTTGAACCCTCCTACCATGATTGCACCAGGTAGAGAGAGAAATAAAAATAGAGAGATAGGGAGGTAGAAAGAGGGGGAGAGATAAAGAGATGTAGAGAGTGATATAGAGTGATAAAGAGTAGAGATATAAAGAGAGAGAGAGCTCTATAGATAAATCAAAAGATATATAGATAAAGGGAGATATGAAGACATATATAGGGACATAGGGAGATAATGGGTAGAGAGATATGTATAATTAGATATAGATAGAGAGGGAGAGGGAGAGATAGGGAGATAGAGATAGAGGGTGCGAGAGAGAGAGAGAAAGGTGGTGAAAAAGACAAGTAATAGAGAGAAGGGGAGAGACCTAGAGAGAGGGGAGAGATAAAGAGAGGGAGAGATAGGGATAGAGGGACAACTATATCCCTCTATATTTATTTCCATCTCTTTATATTTTTGTATCTCACTCTTCCTTTTTAAATCTCCTTATCTCTCTCTCCCTCTTGGTTTCATTTTTCCTTCACACAAACATGAGCACATTATAGCATGAGTGTGCTATAATGTGCTTGTATTTTTATTTACTTTGGGTGCTGGCAACCCTTAGAGTTGGATTTTCCTTGGGAATCCAACCCAAAGGGTTGGACTTACATGTAAACACCAAAAGGATTTTTTTTGTAAATTGTAAAAAAGTGACTAAATCTCGAGAATTCTCTCTATTAGGTTTA
>VDFB02104531.1:0-13797 GCA_007258455.2 Sequoia sempervirens | reverse complement strand
TTCCACTTTGATCCAGAACACGCAGGACTCATTGGCTGCTTGGAGAAAATCTTGTACGAGGCACGAGCACTCAGTTACAGTGTTAGAGTTTCAGTTAGATTGTGTTCCATCTATTTCAGTTGAGGAGGTTGAGGCCGTACTTAGCAGATTTGTTGAGTTGGCAGTCAGAGAGAAGGCTAATGGGAACACACTACTGGACGAGGATCTTCTAGAAGACTGAGCATTTATTACATTTGCTATTTTGGGAGTGAGTGGGAATCTTTGATTCATTTAATGTACCACTCCCTATTCTGGCAGTTTTTAGGGTTAGGGCTGAGGTGGCACGATTCTGGCCACTCTATTGATTGTAACCCTAGCTGTCCTTTGGGACTTGGCTAGCTATAAAAGGGGGAGTCCCCCTCATTTGTAATACATTAGGATTTAGAACCAGAGTAGACATTGAGAGAGCATTAGCCTTAGAGCTAGATAGTGTAGTAGTGTAGAGCATTTTTTGCATAATTTGGAGAAGAGAGAAAGTTTTCCTTTTGAAAACTTTTGAGGAGATTGTTGTGTAATACATTTTATGATAATAGATCTTTTCATTGATGGTGAAATTCGTCTTGTCATGAAATGCTAGCAAGGTTTCTTCTTCCTTTCGTATCCAAGTAGATTAAATTCATGCAAGTAGCTTACTTCGGTGTGTGGCATTTTATTGAGATAGCTTCATTTTATTCCATACCACTAGCGGCTTGTTGATGATAAGTCTGCCTTGCGTGGTCAACTGGACATCATCTTGTGTTTAACTTCGGTTATGGCTTACATACTTATATGCGTTGTTCTGATGGTGTACGTATGTTAAACTATAACTTGAATATCTTTTGCTATCCCCTTTGAGGATTGCACCGATTTTGCTGAGGCTGTCCGACGGAGGCTAGGTGAAATCTGGTTGAAGTCTATTGAGACGAAGCCCCACATACCTTGCATTTAGAATAGAGTACAAATTTCTTAGGCCCTTTCCCTTTTACTTTCCGCATACTTCTTGTTAGTTTTAGAAAAGGATACACATTGCCAAATCATACACGTAAGAATCCCCTTCAAATTGCATATCAACTGCTAACTGCGAGAAGTTCCACGAATGGCCAGTCCCCTATTATGCCTGCAATATTCACTGCCAACCAGCCTATTCGCATTCAAAGAAACTTTGTTGAACGTAATCCTCCTGCCGCCCAATACTTTGATCAAGAGAGAATAGGAGCCGCCCGCTGGGCACCCTACTTCGGTTAGCAGTGGTTCTCAAAAACCTACCGCCATCAAGACCTTTTGGAAAATCAAATGAAACCAACTCAGTTTTTCATCTCATGCTTTGGACATGTCTAATTATGCTTCCTTAATTGGTTTTAGCATGTTGTGTGTTGTACTTGTACTCTTGAGAGGATTTGATCATTCTCTTACAATAACTAGTTGAGCTTTTGGATCTCCCTAATGACCATCCACGTATGTAAGAAATTGTGATTAATTTGATAGTTGTTATCTCATTTGATTATGATGTAGTACTTGTGTCACGATCTCATTTGATTATCATGTGATAACAAGTTCTTGTACCAACCAAGATAACAAGTACTACATCATAATCAAATGGGATATCAAGTAACCTATACTAGTGAGCTTTTGGATCTCCCTATTGATCATGTGATAGGTGGTAAGTGCCATATCACGATGATGTCATCTCATGATGGCTTTGAAGTCCTCCACTTATGCATTGTTGTTTTGTGCTTGAGTATATTGTTATGTTGTGTCATGACATCCTTGGGGTGTGGGCATGCATTGTGACATGTCTATGTTGCAATCGTTAATGCAAAAAAATCTTAGCCACATTTTTCACCATTTAATGTCCTTAGTATAGTTTGAACACTAGAAATGAGCAATGCTTAATTAATATTCAGATTGGTTCATAATGTCATGAGATATAGTGTGGCATAATGTCCATGGTTGTATGTCAAGTCTTATCTAGTAAGTTTTGGCAATATGAATATAATGCCATACATGATGGAAGAGAAAACACCATCAATATTGAGAAAGAAGGTAAGAAGTGCACTTTGAGTCCCTTGAAGAAAAAGGAAGATAGAGCAAGCATTAGTAGCAAAGTTATCTTGGTAACAAATAAGATTTTTTGAAAACAGCAAAGAGGGCAGTGGAATTTATGCTATCATTTTCAAAACAATGAAGTTGGGACAGCATAGAAGACAAGTACCATAGGATGTAAGTGATCTACTCCAAGAGTGCAAGGAAATCATTTCCAATGATCTTCCAAAAGGTTTGTTGCTAATAAGAAGTATATGTCATTAAATGGACTTGATATCATGATTGAGTCTTCCAAACATATTAGTTGACTCCAATGGAAAATGAAGAAGGTAAATCAGCAAGTGAAAGATATCCTTGACAAAGGATTAACAAGGGAGAGCCTTAGTATGTGTGTTGTACTAGTATTGTTAGCACCAAAGAAAAGTCACAAATGGAATATGTGTGTTGGTTCCTAAACCATCATCACAAATTCTATAACAAAAAATTAATGAGTTACAAGATAAAGTGAGGCTCATTTAGGAAAGAATCTCATTAATATTTTGATTGTTATCTTTGAGAGAGAAAATGAGGCTTGCTAGTGCTATATATTGGGGTACTTGTTGGCCTTTGAGACACCTACTAATCTATTCAGTCTTTCTTATTGTAGTTTGAGCCTTGTGTTCAATTATTGGATTTGAGAATAGAAACCCCTATATTCTAGAGATCAAAAAATGAAACTCCCTTTTATTTTCTATAGATTGGAGGAAAATCCCTTTGATTTCTTGAGGGAAATCTCACATAGAGGTTGTATTTGTACTTCAAAGCTTTGTTTGAATTTCATCATATATTTTAGAATTTGCAGCAAGTTTTGTATTTCTAAATATATCCTTCCAACTTGTGGGGTGTGGCAAGAATGAAAGACCTGTGACAAGGGAAAAGAGATCAAAGTTTCTTTAGAACAACTTAATAGGCCTCCAAATGAGGCAAGATAGAATGAAAGAAGTGCTATTAGCGAACTAAGAAAGAATGTTAACAAGCCAAGAGATAATGAATGAATTATTGTCAAGAATGTTGCAAACCTAGATGAATGCACCCACTACCATCCCTTTGCAAAATCAAGGTCACACCTCAACACCACACAAAGGGGAAAGTTCATCTAAAAATAATCAACCAATAGATAGTTCCATTCTAAAACACTCTAGACCCATGTTATTACAAAGAGAAGAAAGAGAAAAGCTTGAAACTTCTATGGAAAATCTTGATAGATTGTTTGGAGAATACTAGAAGGTTGAAGGTTTCAAGGTGGTCATACCCTTTGATAGATCCTTGGAGTTGCTAGGAAAAAATGTTCCACATAGATGAGGTCAAGGGGATAACTAGAATAATAGTGTCATGTTCCCAATTTGGAGGTAGATTAATTTAATTAATTATGTTGTCCAAATATTATTATTTCATAAGGATGACTAATTGATTAATTTAATTAAATTAAATATTAAATTAATTATTTATAAAGTTATCCTAAAAATACAATATCACAAGGTGACTTTATAATTAATTAATTTAATAATAAAGTGACTAAATGAAATAATATATCATAAGGTCACTTGTGAAATAAAATAATAAAATATTATAGAAGCTTCTTGTAGACTTGTTGAGAAATCTATATAAGAAGCTCACTGCTAGTCATTCGAGCACACTTGGATTTTATTACTTCTTACATACCTGCGTGGTAGAAAGAAAGCTTGAATGCTTTCATTGCCTGAGGGTTTGAAGACTCTAAGGTACCAATTTCAGTTGTGAAATATCAACCCTAGTTGGATAGTGGAGGGAGATACTTCAGTCTTTCTTATTGAAATAATTGTAGCCATTGGAGAACATTTTTGGAGAAGTTTGGAGAGTTATTTGAGGTCTGTAATTTTGTTTCAGTCTGCAAACCAACCATGGCAGGAATTGCATTTTCATTTATTGCTCTTCACTAAGGGGACAAATTTTGTGGGTATTGGAGGGATTGTCTCCTTTCGAGTTGGAAATCATTTCTACACCAATTTGGAGACCTATTATTGCTGCATTTAGTTATACAAAAAGTTGTCAGGCAAGGGTAGGGGTGGCAAAAGTTGGAGGGAATTTCTTCATTGAAGAGGCACTATACCATCAGCATATGATCCCAGGTTTTTTATATGCATTTCTTACTTCATATTTTAGCATCATTTCATTATAATAATGCTGTTATAACAGCAACTACAGTTGCATACATTCATGTCATTGTAACCCAAGAGTCTTGGAAAATCATTCACAATCAACTTGCATTTAGTTCATTCACCATTTAATAAGAGTAGGAGTTGCATAATTATCATAGCAATACATTATTGTAATCAGCTGGGAAGTTACTTTGCAATAGAAGTTTCTTTGGAGGTTGCATGCCAAATATCAGACGAAATGTCACTTGGCTGTAGCTGCTCATTTGCATCAAGTTGTGTCATTTAATTGCATTCGAAAAACACAAAAACATATTGCATATCATTGTTATTTTATTGTTAGTCAATTTGCATCATTGGAGAACCTCTTGAAACATCATTAGCATCATGCAACATCAAAACAAAGCAATCAGAAATTTATAACAGCAAGTTCAAACTTTGCAAGACAAGTGTTTGATGAAATGTCCAAGGCTTGAAAAGGTGAAAACAAAGTCAGATTTTTCCAAGGACATTACAGTGGTATCAGAGCTAAGAATCTTGCCAGCTTGTTGGGTGGATTGGGTTTCAGTGAATCAAAAATTTCAGTTGAGTCATGGATGATATAATTTTTGCTTATGAAGTGTACCTTACACTTCCGTAAGAGATTAGAAATGACCTTCCTTTCTTCAGCAATTCAAAGGAAACTTGGATGGAGCCATTGATTCAACAACAAATTTCTATGAAGAAAAGTTTGGAGTCATGGTATACCTCACAAAACAAAAAGGAGCAGCATGAGGTATCTACAAATGAAACATCTAAGAATCTCTATGATGAATTTTCAGCAGTTAGTGACCAGCATACTACTGATCCTAAGGAGAGTAGAATGGAGAATGATGTTGAGCACATGACACTCCACGATGACTTCAAGATTGAAGAAGAGCACGTGACGGAGGAAGACAAATCAGCTACATTAGAGCAACTACATGAAGACATACAGGTGGATGAGAAAGTTGATCACTCACTTAATGGACCAGCTACTAGTGTCTTGGATACACATGATGAGGAAGATATTATACAATGGCATGATGTCATTACTAATTTGTTTGAGGACAACAGCATTATGTCCCATCTTTCTCATGAGATAGGAGCTTTTGATCATGAGAGAGTCAATGATATGACATCACCTATTGATGGTAGTCCTACACCAATTGATAGAGATGAAAATATTAAGCATAAGAGGACTGATTTTGTATATTTTGGCATAAGAAGAGGTTAAGAGGTTTGAAAAGATGAATGAAGAATGGATGCAAAAAGCCAAAAAAGCTAAATTAGTGGCTACCAATGCAAGAAAGCATCTTCAAGAAGTCAAAGAAAGGGTCAATCTCATCAACATAGCAAAGCAAGAAAGGATAGATAACATTAGAAGGCTCTTTATTCAAAGAGAAGCTGAATCTGAAAATTCACAGTATTCTAATGGTAATGATGAGATTGGTCAATTGAAGGATTGGTGTATTCCAGCTATACCATGTGTTCTACCTCATACTTCATTGCATGTTGAAAGTACTACTTTGAAAGCAACATCAATTGAGGTGGATAGATGAAGTTGGGATTGTCACCTTGGTGTTAGAGGACAGATTGATGATGAGTCCAAGTTTGACAGGTCTCTCACTTTGAGTTCTCCAGTTGCGTGTTTTCAGCAGTAGGAGTTTGAGACTTGGACACTAGGGGGTATCAGAGTGGCACAGTGGAAGTCCATTAGTGTTGAGATGGAGGGACTTCCAGATATGACATTTGAGGCATACCAGCACAGCACTTGGAGTTGGCATGATGGAGATGATTTTCAGATTTGGGATCTAGGAGTTGATTTGTTGGACAGTTGGCTTCACAGATTGACAGGACTTGATAGTGATAGGAGTTTCAGTTGTATACAGGAGTTGCTGGTTGGAGTTTTTTTCAAAATCACTTGGGATTCGGGTGGTTGGTGGACAGGTGCAGGTGATTCTCCATTTCGGGCTTCAGGTACTGTGGCAGTTGGATGGTCTGGCAGTGTGGATTGCTTGAGGACAAGCAATCTTTGGGAAGGGAGGACTGTCATGTTCCCGATTTGGAGGTAGATTAATTTAATTAATTATGTTGTCCAAATATTGTTATTTCATAAAGATGACTAATTGATTAATTTAATTAAATTAAATATTAAATTAATTATTTATAAAGTTATCCTAAAAATACAATATCATAAGGTGACTTTATATTTAATTAATTTAATAATAAAGTGACTAAATAAAATAATATATCATAAAGTCACTTGTGAAATAAAATAATAAAATATTCTATAAGCTTCTTGTAGACTTGTTGAAAAATCTATATAAGAAGCTCATTGCTAGTCATTCAAACACACTTGGACTTTATTACGTCTTACATACCTGCATGGTAGAAAGAGAACTTGAATTCGTTCATTTCCTGAGGGTTTGAAGACTCTAAGGTACCAATTTTGGTTGTGAAATATCAACCCTAGTTGGATAATGGAGGGAGATACTTCAGTCTTTCTGTTACATCCCTCACATTGAAAGTAAATGTTAGGTTATGTATTTCGAATTCAATGTTCGTTGCAAGCAAATGCTTTCATGTGATTATGACATTTAGAATGTGATAGTTGTTCTCTTATCGTAACTGTAATGTTAACGAACTTTTTATTCTGCCAATGAATTTATTGTTCACGTGAAGATGAATGAGATCATGAGATTAAATTTAAATACATATCATTAAGCCATTGAGAACGATCTAACCATAATCCCTATCAGTGGATGCAGGACTGCCGATGCCATGAGGGAAAGAGAAATATCATCAGGGAGAGGACGTGGTTAACAATGGATCAATTTTATCATCAATCCTAGAGTCGGAGCAAGACAGTTGTGCCGACATCAATACCCTAGGCCATAAGTAAAATAATATAAATATTAATTAACCAAGTCAATTTAAATGATCATCTTTTTAAAAGAGATGGAAAATGGTTAATAAATAACAAATTAAAATAATAGATATAATTTAAATATTTATTTAATCCTCTTGGAGTTAGCGAACCAAATTCTAGATACATTTATATATTCACAAGAGGATATTAAGTATTGAATTAATAATAAAAGATACAAAATTACTTGCCACCGATTTTTAATTTGAAAACTATTGTATGGCGTAACATTGAAATTAAAATAGATTTAATTTGGAGTCGGTATTTTTTGAAATTAAAATAGATTTAATTTGGAGTCGGTATTTTTTTTGGCGGACGAAAGCTTCTGTAAGCTTGCCACCGCACAAATTGAAATGCCCAAGAATGGGCAGATGAATTTTTTTTGGAATGGATGGAGTTTGAGCTTCCTTAAGAAATAGACATTCATTCATTATGGAGATCATCTCCACATTTTTGGTTTTGGTTGGCAGTCGATCGAGCATTTTCCTATGGTTACGTTCAGTCCTCTATTGTAGTTTTTGATTTAATCCTAAATTTGTCTTTTCATTGTGCTAAGTGAACTTTCCCGCATTTAGGAAATAACTCATCCTCTGTAATTTTTTATTTTGCTCGAGCCTGCACCTTTCTGTCTGCTTCTATGCCATTGGCGAATTTGTGATAATATTCTCAGGCAAGCTCTGTTGAGGCCGATGCATGTGTCTAGTGTTCGCTTGCTTATCTTCAAATCAGAACTATAGTCACAAATTCTTGCTTTCTGTCTTGTTTATCTTCCTCGTTGAGGGCATCAGAGTTCTTTTGGGCTTGGGGAAGTTGTGGTGAGAAGAGCTTTGATATCAAATATCAAATTCAATTTCACAGGAAAGTAACAATTAAGTCTTTCACTGAATATAATCATGATGGAATAATTTTAGGGTAATTTTTGGTTAAGTTCCGATTAGAAATTATCAGTTGTAGTCATTTTATCCTTGTATAGTTGAATAATTTGAAATTCATTTCTTGTTACCGGATATCATACATAATAAAATGAAAGTAACTCGAGTCATTTGCATCAATCATTTTCTCATTATGGAGATGTTGATTTGACACCTAGCCTTGGTATTCAATTTCCTTCCTTCGTGGGGGTCTGGAGCTATGTCGACCCTAAAGTTAATTGTGCTTTCAATTATTTAAGTATTCCTCTATTGATTTGTGGCCTAAATGAGACCTTGATCCTCTATTGAGGAACCTGAATGGTTCTGGTATCTTCTCCTTTCTTATGTTGTGATCCATCTTGTTTTTGTATTTGAAGAATTGCAGGGTTATAATCTGAAAGGAACTTCACTTGACTAGCTTGATCTGTCACTAGTCTTGGGTTTCCCATGCTTTTTGAACCTTTGTGAATTATAAACATGGACTTTAAAACTCCTCACTGTTTGAATCTCTTCTTTGCATATTAATCTTGTGGTTATGAGACAATTTGGAACTAAGAAGGAATATCCTGACAATTGTAATCCTGCTTGAGACCAAAATCTATAGATGAATAGTAAGATCTGAAGACCTTTTTTTCGAATATGTTGTTCTATACTTAGGAGCTCAATGATAACAACTTTTGTTAGAAAAGGCAGTTAGTGGAGTTGAGACTCTCTCTCTCTTTCTCCTTACAAATAGATGCCTAAGGATATAAACTTAATATTAAATGAAGGAAAAGATTCTGAATCTAGATTCAATTGAACCAATTGAAAATTTCTAAAGAACCTGATCTAACTAGTTAAACCAAATGCTCTTCTCTCTAGATAGAAGTTGGTATAGTGCATATTCTTGCACCCGAGTCCTTTATGGAATAAATAGGAGAGACTTGGAAATTCCCTATGTCAATGATTCTCATTCATTTTGTATGGAACTTGATGGTTAAGATATAACCTTGAACTAAAACTAATTGACAAACAAACTTCCTAATGTAAAATTTGACCTTGATATGAGAATTATCATGTCGAGCAAGAGTGAGAGTGCTGACGGCACAGGAGTGCCAGAGATGTCGGCACAGTAGTGCCAGAGATATCAGCATAGGAGTGCCAGAAATTATTAAAATCCTTGGCCAAGGTATGATGCCAATTAGGCAATAGTCAACTATCATGATCCAAATATACTTTTGGTTAGAATAATCCATCTGGGTAGGAGGTACCTACAAAGGAGGGATTGACCAATGGTATAGGTTCATGACACTAGGCTCAGAGGCATGATGATAATTTGATCCATGTTGATTACCCTCGTGAAGGGCGAGTGCTTTAGTTGAAGAAACTCGGGAGACCAATAGGTCTTGGTTGGGCGGTAAGGCCCCTGATGATAAACCTCTTTCCCTCATTGACAAAGATGCCAAGAATAACAGCATGAAGGTGTTGTCAAATGTAATCCTTTCTCGCTCGTAAATCTAGGTACATGCAAAGTTGATTTATGCTTTCTTTTATCTATGCAAAGAATGATATTCTAGTATGTTAGATGTTCGTGGTAAGATTTTGCAGTAATTTAGTTAGACAGTTATTTGAATCATTCAACTGAATTGGAAGATCTAAAATTAGTTTCTTTATATTAAGAAGTTATTTATTTTCCTCAGATTGTTAATTGGTTAAATGGAAACCCTAGAGGGAATAGTTAGATTATTTTGCCAGATAAGTTTGGCAGTTGGTTCCATTTCATAAATTATAGAATGACAGTCATACAATTGTTTCACAGCAGTAGTTTTTGTTTGTTACTTTCTGGAAGCTAGAAAAGTAGATATTACCTTTTTGAAATTTTCTGTTATATGTTAGTTGATGATTGGTATGTTGTGTCAACATCTGAAATGATTTTCTTTTCCATCTATTTGAAAAGGAAAACCCTAGTTTGATTGTTATTTAGTTATATTCTTCCGTGAAACGGTTGGGGGAAAACAGTTAGATGTTTCACTTCGACTGAAACTAAAAACTTAAAAGTTAGTTGATAGTTGAAATTTCAAACTAAAGACTGGATAGGTTGCTACACTTTCTCATTGAAATAATTGCAGCCATTGGAGAACATTTTGGAGAAGTTTGGAGTTATTTGAGGTCTGTAATTTTGAACTGGTCGTGAATAACCATGGGAGGAATTGCATTTTCATTCATTGCTCTTCACTAAGGGGACAGAATTTTATGGGTATTGGAGGGGTTGTCTCCTTTCGAGTTGGCAATCATTTCTACACCAATTTGGAGACCTATTATTCCACATTTATTCATACAAAAAGTTGCTAGGCAAGGGCAGGGGCGGCAAAAGTTGGAGGGCATTTCTTCATTGAAGAGGCACTATACCATCAGCATATGATCTCAGGTTTTTTATATGCATTTCTTACTTCATATTTTAGCATCATTTCATTGTAATAATGCTGTTATAACAGCAACTACAATTGCATACATTCATGTCATTGTAAGCCAAGAGTCTTGGCAAATCATTCACAATCAGCTTGAATTTAGTTCATGCACCATTTAATAAGAGTAGGAGTTGCATAATTATCATAGCAATACATTATTGTAATCAGCTGGGAAGTTATTTTGCAATAGAAGTTTCTTTGGAGGTTGCATGCCAAATGTATGACGAAATGTCACTTGGCTGTAGCTGTTCATTTGCAAAGTTGTGTCATTTAATTGCATTAGTAAAACACAAAAACATATTGGATATTATTGCTATTTTATTATTAGTCAATTTGCATCATTGGAGAACCTCTTGAAACATCATTAGCATCAAGCAACATCAAAACAAAGAAATCAAAAATTTATAACAGCAAGTTCAAACTTTGCAAGACAAGTGTTTGACGAAATGTCCAAGGCTTGAAAAGGTGAAAACAAAGTCAGATTTTGCCAGGGATAATACAAAGTGGGAAAGAACTAACGCATAAGAGAACAAATTAATTGCCAAACTACTACACCAACTTTTGATGGTATGAACGAGATGTTTACTTGGGATTGGTTGCAGAAACTGCAAACTTGCTTCCCATTTATCCCCATGTTGGAAGATGATGCAATCCAATTTGCCAAATTACACTTGGAGGGCATTGCCTATGATTGGTGGCACCATGATCTAATCAAACAATGACATGACCTTGTGCAAATTTTTGATGATTTCAACTAGAGATTGGTGGATATATTTGAGCAAAAAGATGAAAGGAATATTTTAGAGAACTTTCCAAAATCAACAAAAAAACTTTGGTGGATGCTTTTTGTAGCAAAATTCCAGAGAGTTACAATTTTGGTATTTGATATATCAAAAAATAGGATCACTTTCCTATTTGTCGAGGGTCTATATGAGCCTCTCAAAGGTCTAGTTAAGGCTTTTGCAGTTTGCACCAATATCATTGCAGGAAGCTATCAAAACCACCCATTACTAGATTTTGAAAGGGAAAATTTCAAAGAGGAGGATTCTATTCACATCTTCAAAAGACTACATCCATTTGTAGCGAGGAAAGATGGATGATAACAAAAGGAATGAACTTCAAAGGAAAAAATTGTGTTTCTCTTGTAGAGAACCATGGGAACTTGATCACAAATTCCTTTGCAAGGGCCAAGTCCATTATATTGAGATAGTACCTAAAGATGAAAATGAACCCAGAGAGCTAAAGCTACAAACCACAAACCACAAAGGAGCCAATCATTGGGCATGAACCTAAGAGACTCACAAATGATAGCAACAACACCCGCATAGATCTTTAAGTGCACCATGATCAGGAAGAGGGGACCCCCTACTATCTATGGGCGTAGTGGGGAAGGAATCTTGGACATGATCATGAGCTAGTCTTTTTGAACCACAATGGGATTGAGACAGGCCCAACTTTCTTCATCCAAGCCGACGAATGTAGTTTAGCCCTTGACTGATCATGATAATGAAGCCCATCTTTCTTGACATTTCATTCTCATTATATAAATTATTGTTCCCCTCCAACAAGAGAGGGACAAGGAGAACAAGTCACTGGGTGAAGGGGAATTCTAGTTGGGTGGGTGGGAGGAGATACTGATCGAAGTGGTAAATTCTAGTAGATCTATATAGATCACAGTGAATGGGTTTTACCCCTGTGGATGCACATGTAATTCTCATTGCACATGACTCATGCATAAGTCGTTCTCTCCTTCACTCACAAAAAGAAGAGGGGTTATTGAATCTCCAAAGCTTCTTCACCGCTTCCCGGTGACGAGTGGATGGTTTGAGGGATCGAGCAAGCTATCGTGATAGCTCCTAATAGTGCTCTACCCTCGTATTCCATAAGTAGGAGTGCATTCAACTATGGAGAAGAGGGGTTAGAGAAGAAGGGATTTTGTTGTTGTTTCTCCTTTCATGCTTTTAACCCCTCACCCACCCCACAAGGTAGGGCGAAATGATCAAGCAGTGTTTTTTGAATCTCTATTGTCTTGGATTGGCACCGAACGGAATAACCATCATATGCATGAAATCACCTTTATCATGATGCCCATCATTCTCGATCAATTGATAACAAGATGAGCTAGAATAAGCTCACTCAGCCATGTGATATAGAATTGGATGCCTCAAAATCAAGAGTCAAACACTTGGTGTTTGAATTGGGAAGCGGAAAGACTGGTCTTAGTATATAGATAGGGATGGAGGATCTAAAGTAGGGGCATTCTAAGCCACCGCTTCTAGGGGAAAGGTCTCTATCTATTAGATAGAGAAATGAGGTACTACCTAATATGAACATACACCCTCCGATCAACATCCATTAATCTTCACAGTTCACTAGAAATACACCTCACTTTAATGAAATTGACTTCCAAAATGAAGTCTGGAACCATATCCTGTGCACGAGGCAAAGATTTTTGTTCATTTCAGCCAATGAAACCAGCCACCCAAGTACAAGGGCTTGAGAATCAATGGGTGGAGTGGACTCAGTATCTATTTCCACGTCATTGGATTAGTCGCATTTTGGATAATTCACATTCATGTACCATTTCAATTCTTCGCTCGGGGGTGGATGGGAGGAACTATACCCCCCACTCGGGAACTATGTCCACTCAACTATATCTCCCCATCCAACCTACTATAATTCTCCCCCACCAAGGGTGGGTGAGGGGAGATAGAAGGGGCCTCCGACCCACCACTATAATTCCAGCCCCCACTTGGAAGCAACTAATTCCCACCCACCCCAATCTCGCTCTCAAACTATTGCGTTTGCGATATAGGATACTGAAGCATATATAGGATGGAGGTGATGTTGTACTCTTTGTTGTTGAGTATTTGGAATGTGCTTCTTTGCGTGTGTGGGTGTAGGTGGTGGATAAGCTACTAGTGGGATTGAAATTGATTTCGAGTCTATGAAATAAACTACTTGGTAAACTAACTATCGTGGGATCTACTACGTAGTAGGGTGTAGAGTCAATTGACTTTGCTTCTACCTCTCCTGCCTTTGCTCTTATTGGCTTTCTAACTAAGCAGTATGATGCATTTCTAGTGTTTGCCTCTACCTCTACTATAACTAGTTTTGAAATTGATGGCCCTACCACCAATAATAATAGTGGGTCTGTGAGATCTACATCTCAATCCAAATATAGAACATAATCCATTGAAGGCTCTGCATATGAGTCAACGGGGTCCATTGCCTCTAGATCCGAATATCCACTACTA
>VDFB02104530.1:0-17942 GCA_007258455.2 Sequoia sempervirens | reverse complement strand
GGATAATCGAGCTAGTGATTGGTAAATGTCCAATAGAGTTGAAATGAGATCACAATCCAATATATGTAAAACTTGACATCCACATAATCAAGCAGCAAGGGGAACAAGACCTTATCAGCAAGAAGAAAGCACCCCTGCAGGGAAGGATTCTCATGACTGAAGAAAATCAAAAAATGTTCAAGGATGCCCTCAAAAATCTCTTTTAGGAATCTAGAAAAAAATCAGATTACATAAAGCAGCACTCAATAAACAAGAACACATTGACTCCTCTAGTACACAAAGCTTTGGATGAGTGTAAGAGGAGTACACCCAAGAGAGGAAATACAAATACTTTCCTAGCAAACTTGTGGTTCGATGAAGAGTTCAAGTTAACAAAAAGGAATCTCCATGAGGAGGGAATGACAGTAGAAAACAAGAAAGAGTATGAAAGGGTGATACGAAGTAAAAAAGAAAAATATGTAAGTACAAGCAGATTGGAGCTGATCACCCTTGGAAAGAACAACCCCAAAAAAATTTGGAAGGAGCTACAGCAAAACTGAAAACAAATGGAAAATAATATTACAAGCCTACAATGGCTAGACTATGCAAAACTTCTTTATGAGCATGAGCAAGATAAACATAGACCTCCATTAATCAATACAACCATCAAACTGTTCACTGTAGAAGATATTAGTCAAGGCATAAGAAAGTTGGTAGGAGGGAAAGTGCAAGATAATGATGGGCCACAAGCAGAGAATTTAAAGTGGGGTATTGAGGTCCTTGCACCTTGTATCAGGCGTATTTTCAATAGGGTCATTCAAGAAGGCTTCCCAGAAGGATGGACCACTAGTGTTGTTATTCCCTTGCACAAAAGTGGTGACATAAATAACCCATCAAACTACCGCACTATTATGATTAATCCTCTTCTAGGAAAACTTTTTGGAAGCATGATTGAGCACAAGATTAGTAGTTGGGCTGAACAAGAGGGAAAAAGGGCTGAGGGACAAGCTAGTTTTAGGCCCAAACATTCCACTATTGACCATGGAGTTACCCTTAGATTCTTGATTGAGAAATTTTGGGATGTTCAAGGTGATGAAGCTTATTGCTGCTTTATTGACTTTAAAAAATCCTTTGACACGATTCCATGGGGTAAGTTATGGAAGAGAATGGAGGATTTGGGAGTTCTACGTGAGCTTAGGGAAGCTGTTCATAGGCTCTTCAAGCAGGTCAGAGCTAAAATCAGAACCAATGATGGTATGTCAAAATCCTTTAGTAGTGATGTTGGTGTCACGCAAGGTTGCCCGCTTTCTCCAATGTTATTTGGGCTTTACATCGATAAGTTGGAAGAATGGTTAGACAAGGTTGGTGGGAAAGGTAATAAAATTGCTCTTATATGCTGATGATCTCATATTAATTGCTAAAACTGTGCTTGATTTGAGAAAGCATTTGAAGGCTCTTGAAACATTTTGTCAAGAAGTTGGGATGCAAGTGAACACTAGCAAAACCAAAATAATGATCTTCTCACTGTGAAGAAAAAATAGAAAATTGAATTTCTCTTTCAAAGTAGGGTGTTGGAAATAGTGGACGAGTACAAGTACCTTGGGCTTGGTTTTCACAACAAACTCAGCTGGGAAACATGTAGAGTTAAATTAATTCAGGGAGGCTGGAAAGCACTATACTCTTTGCAAAATAGATGCAGAAATGCTGAATTATGGGATTGGAAAACTAAAAGAATGCTTTTTGGGCTTCTTGTCACTCCAGTGATTCTATATGGGTATGAAATTTGGGGCAGCAATATATCAGACCAGAAATGGAGACAAGTGGAAAGAATACAAAAACATCTAATTATAAGTAGCCTCAAGCTTAAGAATACAGTGCCTTATTAGATTTTATTGGCGGAGACTAGTAATTTTCCCTTGGAGGCCTCGATGATGATCCGGTTATTAAGCTACCTAAAGAAGGTTCAGAATATGGAGAGTCATCGTTGGCCTAAGTTAATCATGAAAGGAGAGCTAACTAGAAGAAAGAACACTTGGATGAAACAAAATATCAAATTTATGAAAAAGTGGGATGTTGAGATGCATGAGTGCCCAAACACAAATGAAATAAAAAAATATGTGAGAAAATTTTAAATATGCTATATGGATGAAAAAAAATAGGGCGTAAAAAGGATTATCATATCAAAGAATTCAATCCCACGAGGGACCATGACGAAAAGGCCTATATAGGAGTGAATATCAAATGGAAAGTAAAAATGTTGATAGCTCAATTGCGTACAAGTTCACACCGTCTTAGGTGTGAAACAGGGAGGTGGGTAGTTTCTAAAAAGGAGTGGGAAAATGGAAAATGTCAATTTTGTAACATGGGTATGGTGGAGACGGAATGTCATTTCACCATGGAGTGCTCAGCATATAAAGAAATTAAGGCTAGTTATGGGGACATTGTGCAGGTCAATAATTTAAATACCCTATTTAAAAAATCAAGGTTAGACAAAACTGCAAACTTCATCATCAAAATTCATTGTAGAAGGGTTGATCTCAAACGAAGTTTGCAATCTGTTTAGGGCCTTTTTGTGGGAGGCTCTTATGCTACTCTTGGGTCCCATAGGCTTCTTTGGCCTTGTGGACATCATTAAAATTTTTCATTTCATTTCAATGAGTTGTCAAGTGCACCCTATCATTCCCCTTATCAAGTTATCTTCTCACGATAAAGAATGGACGCCCCTCCCTTCATGTGACATTGGAGGAGAAATGACAATGGTTCCATACCTTATTAAATGCACCATCTCTCCTCTTTCTTTGTCGTGGTGCCCATACTCTTTCCTTTACTCTCCTTAACTTCTATTAGGCTTAATTAGCTTGGACGTGACACAATCCTCTATATATTTTCAAGAAATCAATCCAGGAAGAAAATTAGATAAGGTTTTGGATGAAGAGATAGATTGCATCGAAAGGAATGAAACATGAGAGATTGTAGATCTATTTGAAGCTAAATATTGCTTAAGATTCAAATGGTTCTGTAAGACTAAGTTCAATATAATTTAGGTGAACTGTTGAGAAATACAAATAAGGTTAGTAGAAAAATGTTTTACCCAATGACATGGAATTGACTATGATAAGAAATTTGCACCAATTAAAAAGCTTTATGTAGTTAGAATGGTCTTAGCCATAGCAACATAAATAATTCAAAAATTTATCAGATGCATGTCAAATCAATAGTTTTGAATGGGTTTTAGAAGAAGTGTATGTGAAACAACCACTAGACTATGCAAATGAATGTATATTGAAAACATATCTTTATAGTTACAAGCACTTACAAGCAAATATAATTATTAAGAAAATGCATTTTTAAGCAGGTAGTTCCAAGCCCACATATATAAGTAAACCTCATGTATTCAAGCACCTACATACAAAATGAGATCAATTTTAGAAGTTCATGCCCAACTTCATTATTTAACCCTTTAGTACAACCTTATAAAAATATGCTTGATTGTTCAATGAGCTCGTCTACAAATTTGTTCACATCAACATTAAATGCCTTTCTCCACTACAAAACCAGGGAAAATGAATAAGATCAAGAATGTAAAGAATTGGCATACTTATATATTGTTTCAAAATTGTTGTAACCAACCTATTTCATTAAATTCATGTCATAGTCTATGTAGAGATAATTTAACCTCTTGTCTCGATCACCTTTGACTAGCATAGCTTTTTCTCAGGATATACAATAAACTATATGTAACCAACATTAATTGTAAAATGTTGCAACCTTAGCAATAAAATGTTTGCCTAACATTAAAATAAATGTGAATTTATTACTACTTATACAAAAAAAATTGATGAAATGGATATTTATATTATTTATTTTTTAAATATGTATATTTATTTTTACAATATATTTTAATATAATAAAATATGATTTTTAATATATAATAAAATTTTAAAATATAATTTATAAAAAGGAATATTTAAAAATTTAAATCTCTATAATTTATTTGTGGAAAGACTTTATGATTAAAATTTTCTTAAAATTTATTTTATTAACATATTACTTAATCTTGATTTAACAATAGATCACAAATAACATGATCCAAAGATTAGATTAATTCTGTTAAATTTTAAATATTTAAAACATTTAATAATATATTAAACTAAAAATAACAAAACTCTTTCTATTATTCACTTTTTTATTAAAAAATCTTCTACATTCAAATAAATTTTAAAAAGAAAAATTGTACATACTACTTCTACCCAACAACTTTTTTCAAAAATTTTCTCTTTCATCATCATCAAAAACAAATATTATAAGTGTTCTTTGTAGTGAAATATATTGTTTGTTAGACATTTTAGGAATTCATTATTATTGAACTCAAAACATCTTTTAACATCACTCAAAAAAGTTTCCAATTAACCTTTCAGTCATAAAAATTAACCCACAGAAAAATGGAATCATCCTAAATATGAGCTATACAATCTGACCTAAAAGATTGATATAAAAATCTTCTCAGAAATTTTTGTTGAAGAAAGATATGACGTTCAATGTATTATATTTTAATTAGAAGATAGCATAAAACAAAAGAATAAATGAAGAAAATTAATAGAATACCATATGTTGGCTTGCCAATGACCACAAGCATCAGCAACTCCAATGAATCAACCACTTTTTCTAGGCCTAACTCTCCTACCATTATCGTCTATGTTAGCCTTTTTGTTAGATGTGTTTGGGTTAGGGTTAGTCTTTTCCATGCAATTATTACCACCACTTCCTGCAACTATGTCTTGATCAACCCTCGCTCTACTAAGATTGATTAAAATCTATGTTGCATGTCCAATATCATTCAATTCACAAGGATTCTCCATATTTTTTTCTTTTTCTACCCCTAAGACTTACCTCAGTAGTAGGATTTGTTATCTCAAAAGCAGCACTAGACAGTGATTTAATTTGAGCCTGGGAAACATTTGAATTAAGGTTTTCCATTATTGTACAGCCTGCACAATGTAAGAAATCAAGTTAGCACAACAAATATATCTAAAAGTTAGTACATAAAGTTGGGGCCATTGATATAAGTAAGTAAAAAGGTTTCAATATCCTTCATCATACTAAAATAATCTATGAGACTTTATCATATTACGAAGTACTTCTGAATTAGTGAAAGATTGAGGTCAAACATAACTTTATTCTTTGTTGCTTGCTTCTATTAAGTGGTAAAAAACTATGTGAAAGGGTTGATGAATGTTCCTCTTACATGGTAAGAATTCTTATTGGTAAAGTGTAAATGATTGGTCTTCTTAAGTGATAAAGAACTCTATGTGGAAAAGGGTGAATGACATATTCCTCTTTATGCTTAAAAACCCTGTGTGGGAAAGGTAACAAACCTTGGAACATGTATGCACTCTTAAACCTAGATGATGAAATGTAATAGCGTGTTTCAATAGAAAAGCACTACAAAATGCTAATGGAAGAACCTAAAGGACTAGCTTGAACGAAATCAAAGCAAAATTACTTGTTTATTGTTTCTTAACAGAAGTTTTACCTAAGGTGAAATTGTACAAGGCGTTTACTCTTCTTTGAATACATCAAGGAAAGCATGTGTGTTTCCTGAACATGATTGAATGGGAAGAGTGCATGCATTGATTGTAATTAGACCCCCCTTGCTTATCAAAGTCGCAACATCCTCTTGATGTACCTGTGGATCACTTTTTTCACATTGCTTAGTCTGTTGGTGATTGAGTACTTTTGATACAACAAATTCACCCTCCCATTCACCATCCTTAGTACCAAGATGGTACTGATACATCACCCAATTAGTTTTCCTGAATTTTGAACCCTTTGTGAAGTATACAAAACCGTGATCTTCTTGCATCCTTTTTGTTTCTCATTTTCAATTACAGGCTTTGTTTTCCCTATCTTGTGCCAACATACTTCTCCTCCAATAGAAACATCACTTAAGATTTTTCAGTACCTATTGGATAAGCCTTGCTTGTTTTATAGAAAAAATTAATAATACTACCATCTTGTTTAATTCCTATCAAAAACCTTCAGATAAGCCAAATAGATATATAAATTGGAGAAACAACAATTATCAAAGGTAGCCACCAATTACCTAACAATTTTTTAGGATGTATAAAGGGATAAGGCTTTGCCTTATCAATTCCAACTTATTCTGATAAATGTCTCAAAAGTTCTTGATCTGAAGGGTTGAATTTTACAATTGCAGGTAGCCTAGGCTAGTCTTGCAAAACTTGCAAATAACAAATTATCTTATGTACACCATTTAGCTCTCAAGTACAAAGTGTTGTGACTATTCATCCATAAATTGGATTCTAAAGAATCTCAATTTCTAACAACAACATGCTTACATTATTAGTAATCTTGCATCAATTGATGTCAAATATACATGAATACCAACATTCTTTTGCATTTCTAACCTAGTTTTTTTGCTTGCTCAACCATTAAAAGAATTGTTAGCCACCTTTGAATAAGAAAAAATGTTACAAGACCCAATACATTCTACTCAACCCATAAAAGGGAATAGAGAGATAATCAAAATTTAGGAAAAAGAATTCTCATTGAGAAGATTGAATGCCCTTAAAATTTAACAAAAGGTAGCCATCCTATCACCTTATATAAAATGGGGGTATTGGTTTCTTATCAATGTAGTAGAAAAATTTGATGACGAATTGTAGAGTCAAATGGAATAAGCTCAATTAGGACAAGTATTGCAGAACTTCCATAACAAAGCCTCATACCCAAATGGGAATTCCATAAGAAATAATAAAACTTTAAAATTGGACAAAATATTGTATCCAGATTTTTGGGTATTGAAAATTTGAGTAAAATACACCATCCAACCTGCCCTAACAAATGAACCATAAGAATGTTTGAAAATGGAATCAACCACTTTCTCAATTTCCTTAAGCACCCATAATTTCAAACCTTGCAGAGCTGTCAGTGCTTTGAAGACAGATGCAAATCTTCTAACACGCTCGTTACTGTCCTATGTGGCCTCAGCATAAAAGGTATTGACTAAGGACATGGACAGAAGTATAAAAGGAAAAGATCCCATAAAATATTGCCATGTAATTTTGTGGAAATGGGCAGCCTTAAAAATGTGAAGAATAGATTTTGCCACTAGAACTTATGTAAGGTTAATGCTTAGAGATGAATTTTTGTGTCAATTATTTGCAAAAGCAAAAATTCATGCAAATTACCCCTAAATTTTTCTCAAAAGGTACGATTTGGACAGTTACTAAGAATTGGCCCTAAAAATTCTTAGCAGCAGCTACTTGGAAAATTGAAGTGCTTTTTATGGAACCAAAAGCTAATAGCCATCTTTTGCTACTTCATGAAGGGGCTATGCCACCTTTCAAGGTGCTTAGTCAAAGGAAAGCATTGGTTAGTAGAAATATTGCAGTGGTCAGTTCGATTGAAAGTAAGAGCTTATTATACCCATTGGAAATGCCCACCTTTTGATCCAAGATCTTCTCGCATCAAGTTTCCTTTCTCTTACCAGTTTTGAAGGCATAACATCTCATTGTTAAAGTTATATATTCTAATTATCCAAAGAAAGCAATAGATTTAATATTCTAGCTGGATAAGTCTCATCTCCACTTAGATGTTGCAAACTACTCAATAGTGTGGAATGTGGACTTTGGAGAAACAAAAATATTCAGTCACAAAGAATTGCAATTAGCAAGTAGATTGAGGCCATACATGATTATTGTCGATTTTATAGTTGTAGTTGGGGCAATCAATGCTGGCATCACTCCTCCAATTCTGTCCTCTTGCATTTTTTACTTTCGTCGCAATTCCATGACCATCAAGAATATATATGGTGCTCTGCATTGCCATTTAAGGAAATAGAACGTTAGCTTTCTTCTCATGTATCTGAGTATTTTATGAACAAATAACTGATAGTACAATTTTTATGCAAAGACCTCAACGCATGATAATGGTTAAATTCAATTAAATGAAGATAGAAATTGGTGAATTATTTTACAATGAAAAAGAAAAGATAAAATATCATTTTGAGATATATTTTGACATTTTCAATTCTTTTGTTTTTAAGAATACAACTCTTTTGATTCCAATATATGTTTGTAATCCTCAATTAACCATTAAAGAATCGCAAGTAGTAGCTACCGCAGAAAGATTTGGATGAAGTGGTTAAGTTATGATTACAAAAGATGGGAACAATACTTACAAAAGTGCAGATGTCATGTTTACTCGCTGGTGCAGTGCAACTGGCAATCGAAGAAGGAACGGTGTGGTTTTTCCAGAAACAATTAACCATTTTCCCACAACAATTCAGAAATTATTTCCAATAGCTAATGTCTCGACCCTTTAGGGAAAGTTAGACGCTAAGTGACCTAAAATTCACATATTTCAGTATACTGCAACACAAGCGACATACAAGACTACAGTTTGTTTGTAAGCTCATGCCCCTTTAAGATCGGTCTTCAATTAGGGGCTGTTGAGAGAATTTAGGGTCCTGTTTGATAAATCTAATTCAATACAGTTTCTACAATGACTATTTAGAGGTGCAGTTTCTAGCATCAGTAGAAACTGTACCTCTAAATAGTCATGGTATAAACTGTATTAATATGATTTCACAATTTGTGCACATCCTTTTTAAAAAGGACACATAAAATTTAAACGATTTTATTTTGAAACAAAATTCTCTGAAAAATCAAATCTTGAACAGGATTATGCCGCTCAAGGATAACCTGAGACCATTTTTGAATTTTTAAAATTTTTAAATTAAATCATCATGATTCTTCTAAGCTTCTAGGATTTGAATCCTTACGAGATGATGGACACCTTGTGCATGCTCTGTATAGCACTTGTCTCTATAACTGAATGGTGAAATTAGCATAAATTAATCTAGGGGGATTGGCAAGGCTAGGTTTACTCAGCTCACTAGTTCAAAGCCATGGGGTACAAGGCTAGGTTTACTCAGCTCACTATTTCAAAGCCATGGGGTACAAAATTTACAGGATATATGAATGAAGTGAAATGGTCCCCTAGATCACACAAGGGGTTTTGGTTGGCTGGGCTGGGACCTAGAAGTATGCATCTCTTTCATGGATGAATAGAATATTTACTTAAAATATAAATGGGAGAGTTGAAGCTTTCTTTAGATACTTCTGGAAAATTTGAAGAGCAGTTTGCATGAAAATAGCTTTATCAGAAAATTAAATCTTCTCAGCATCTACAATGTAGATACAATTGTTAGTCTTATATCCCAACAAAGGTCTGCCATTTGGCAGGTAGATATAGAAATCTATAATTTTTTTAACATCCGCATCTATGGGAAACCTCCAGTCTCTCTGCAGCACCTGCACAAGCTTTCCTCTGATAAAATTGGCCTCTCTAACTTTGAAGGTGAAGATTCCAAGTTGTCCAAGCGACAGTTATCAACTAGTAAAATATTTTTCTGAGAAATTTCAATTCCTTTAAACTATACTGTTAGATTTACTGTTATGCCCAGCCACTTTTAATAGAGAAAGATCAAAATAATTGAAAATTGTATTGAATTAGATTTATCAAAGAGGCCCCTAAATTCTCTCAACAGCACCCGCTGAGAATGATGCGTTAACACTCATGGGACAGCTAGCTTATTATGGTGCTGCCAATTTTATGTTGCTCGAGTTAGATTCCCTAACCTCTTGTGTCCAGTTCCTTGCCTTTCACATATAAGTTTATAACCCAGTTTTGTGTTGGCTAATTCCCAATGGTGAATGGATTATACTTGGAAGATGGAATTGATAAAGTGCGAGGAGGACATCATTCATAAAGAGCAACAAAACATAGGTATGGCCAATGATTCATAACATTGGAAGGGGATGGAAAGAAGTCCGCAAACCTAAAGATAATAAAAACATTTCCTTTGATAATACAAGAAAACATTGGACATGGGCCATGAATGCTATGACAAAACAAAAAGCAGGGTTGTATGTCTTTTTTGGAAGCAGGCGAAGTACTTGCATGTTCGGGTTTGAGGCATGGGCATTTGTTAGAGTTAGGCTAATGCTTCACTTTAATGAGTCTAAATCTTTTGTGCGTATGCATGAGTTTGGCAGTTGTAGAGTGTATATAACTCATGGATCATCTTACTCATTGTTTTTGCAATGCTGTATATGCAGAGCAAAAAATATGTGTTTTTGTTTAGAATGTTTGAAAATAGAAAATGATATTCTATTTCTCACTTTATGAAAATCATAGTTCTGCTTCTGCTTTTCAATAGTGGTAAAGTATGTGTATGCATAGATTGTTTCACTAATAAGTAGCCGGTGGAATATTGTTTTAAACTTTTAATTGACTAAACATGTCTCACTATCAATTTTTTTTTTTTTTTAAATCGGTAAATTGAGGGTTTTATCAGATCCAGGGCTTAAATTTGATGGTCATATGGCCATATTTAGTCATTTTAGTTGTAAAATACAATTAAAATTTTAGGAAGACTGTGTCATTTGAAAGGCAAAATTTTAGTTAAACTCTAAAAAAACTTATGTAATTATTCTTATATATGTTTTTTCAATCTACATATATTTTCTTAAAATAGATAACCTTTAATATTTGAAAAGAAACTTCAAATAAATGACCGTAAAAAAAAAATTGTTTGACAGACGGTCCCATCAAATTTAAGCCCTATAACTATCAGAAGCATAACCGCACAATACCTGCAACACCATTGATCCAGTGAAGGTTTGAATCTGGGTGACCACTGAAACAACGCCGCATTAACCATAATACTATGCTCTTAATGCTCAGTATCAAGTATCAAGCAAATGTTATTTGCATTCATACTATTAAATTTTCATTCACTATGGCTTAGCTTGCTGGAATATTATTGGAAATTTTGCAGTATACAGAAGTATGCGAATTTTAGCTGACTTAGCATCTAACTTTCCCTAAAGGATCGAGAGATTAGCTATTGGAAATAATTTTTGAATTCTTGTGGGAAAATGGTTATTGGAAATAATTTTTGAATTGTTGTGGGAAAATGGTTAATTGTTTCTGGCAAAACCACACTGTTCCTTTTTCGATTGCCAGTTGCACTGCACCGGCGTGTAAACATGATTGTTCCCATATTTCATAATCATAAGTTAACAAATTCGTCCAAATGCTTCTTCGGTAGCTACTACTTGTGATTCTTTAATGGTTATTGAGGATTACAAACAAATATTGGAATCAAGCTAATTGAAAAGAGTTGTATTCTTAAAAACAAAAGAACTGAAAATGTCAAAATATATCCCAAAATGATATTTATCTAAATGTGTCCCTTTCTTTTCTTTTTCATTGTAAAATAATTCACCGATTTCTATCTTCATTAATTGAATTTAACCATTAGCATGCGTTGAGGACTTTGCATAAAAATTGTACTATCAGTTATTTGTTCATAAAATACTCAGATACATGAGAAGAAAGCTAACGTTCTATTTCCTCAAATGGCAATGCGGAGAACCATATATTCTTGATGGTCATGGAATTGCGACAAAAGTTAAAAATGCAAGAAGACATAATTGGAGGAGTGATGCCAGCATTGCTTGCCCCAACTGCAACTATAAAATCGACAATAATTATGTATGGCCTCAATCTACTTGCTAATTGCAATTTTATGTGACTGAATATTTTTGTTTCTCCAAAGTCCACATTCCACACCACTGAGTAGTTTGCAACATCTGAGTGGAGATAAGCCTTATCCAGAAAGAATATTAAATCTATTGCTTTCTTTGGATAATTAGAATATATAACTCTAACAATGAGATCCGATGCCTTCAAAACTGGGAAGAAAAAGGAAACTTGATGCCAGAAGATCATGGATCAAAATGTGGGCATTTCCAATGGGTATACTAAGTTCCTACCTTCAACGAATAGACCACTCCAATACATCTATTAACCAAAGCTTTCCTTTGACTAAGCGCCTTGAAAGGTGCCATAGCCCCTTCATGAAGTAGCAAAAGATGGCCATTACCTTTTGGTTCCATAAAAGGCACTTCAATTTTCCAAGTAGCTGCTGCTAAGAATTTTTAAGGCCAATTCTCAGTAGCTGTCCAAATCGTACCTGTTGAGAAAAATTTAGGGATAATTTGCATGAGTTTTCACTTTTGCAAAAAAATTGACACAAAAAATTCTTCTCTAAGGAGTAACCTTATGTAAGTTCTAGTGGCATAATCTATTCTTCACATTTTTAAGACTGGTCATTTCCACAGAATTACATGGCAATACTTAATGGGACCTTTTCCTTTTTGTACTTTTGTGCATTTCCTTAGTCAATACCTTTTATGCTGAGAACACATAGGACAGTAACTAGTCTGTTAGAAGATTTGCATCTGTCTTCAAAGCACTGGCAGCCGTGTAAGGTTTGAAATTTTGGTTGCTTAAGGAAATTGAGAAATTCTCTGGTTCTATTTCCAAGCATTCTTATGGTTCGTTTATTAGGGTAGGTTGGATTGTGTATTTTACTCAAATTCTCAATACCCAAAAATCTAGGTACAATATTTTTCCCAATTTTAAAGTTTTATTATTTCTTATGGAATTCCAATTTGGGCAAGAGGCTTTGTTATGGAAGCTTTGCAATACTTGTCATAATTGAGCTTATTCTATTTGACTCTACAATTTTTCATCAAATTTTACTACTATATTGATAAGAAACGAATACCCCCATTTTAAATAAGGTGATACGATGGCTACCTTTTGTTAAATTTTATGGGCATTCAATCTTCTCAATAATAATTTTGCTTATCTTTCCCTTTTACTAGAATCTATTGGGGCTTATAACATTTTGTCTCATTGAAAGGTAGCTAACAATTCTTTTAATGGTTGAGTAACCAAAAACATCTAGGTTAGAAATGCAAAAGAATGTTGGCATTCATGTATATTTGACATCAGCTAATGCAAGATTATTGATAATGTAAGCATTTGTTGTTAGAAATTGGGATTCTTTAGAATCCAATGTGTAGATAAACAGTCACAATGCTTTGTACTTGAGAGCTAAACGATGTACATAAGATAATTTGTTGTTTGTAAGTTTTGCAAGACTGGCTTAAGCTACCTGTAGGTGTGAAATTTGACCCTTCAAATCAAGAAATTTTGAGACATATAGCAAAAAAAGTTGGAATTGGTAATTTGCAAAGCCTCATCCCTTTATAGATGAATTTATTTTGACACTGAAAGATGAGAGTGGAATTTGCTATACAAGTCCTGAAAAATTTGTCAAGTAATTGGTGGCTATCTTTGATCACTATCGTTTCTCTGATTTATATATGTATTTGGCTTATCTAAAGGTTTTTTATAGGAATTAAACAAGATGGTAGTATTATTCACATTTTCCATGAAACAAGCAAGACTTATTCAATAGGACATCAGAAGTGTTAAAAAATCTTAAGCGATGTTTCTATTGGAGGAGAAGTACGTTAACACAAGATAGAAAAAACAAAGCCTGTAATTGAAAATAGGAAACAAAAAGGATGCAAGAAGATCATGGTTTTGTATACTTCTACAAAGTGTTCAAAAGTCGGGTAAACTAATTGGGTGATGCATCAATACCATCTTGGTACTTAGGAGGGTGAAAGGGAGGGTGAATTTATTGTATCATAAGTATACTATCAACAACAAACTAAGCAATGTGAAAAAAGTGATCCACATGTACATCAAGAGCATGTTGCGACTTTGATTAGCAAGGGGGGTCCGATTACACCTAATGCATGCCACTCCTCCCATTCAATCACGTTCAGGAAACACACATGCTTGCTTTGATGTAGTCAAAGAAGAGAGAACCCCTCGATCAGTTTCACCCCAAGTAAAACTTCTATTAAGAAACAATAAACAAGTGATTTTGCTTTGATTTCTTTCAAGTTGGTCTTTTAGGTTCTTCCATCATCATTTTGTAGTGCTTTTCTATTGAAACACGTTACATTTCAAAATCTAGGTTTAAGAGTACATACATGTTCCAAGGTTTGTTACCTTTTCCCACACAGGGTTTTTAAGCACAAAGAGGAATATGTAATTCAGCCTTTCCCACACAAAGTTCTTTATCACTTAAGAAGACCAATCATTTATACTTTACCACTTCGAGTTCTTACCATGTAAGAGGAACATTCATCCACCCTTCCGCATAGTTTTTTTACCACTTAATAGGAACAAGTAGCAAAGAATAGAGTTATGTCTGACCTCAATCTTTCACTACTTCAGCAGTACTTTGTAATATGATAAAGTCTCATAGACTGTTTTCATAGACTATTTTAGTATGATGAAGGATATTGAAACCTCTTTTACTCACTATATATCAATGGCCCCAACTTTCTTAAGTGATATACTAACTTTTAGATATATTTGTTGTGCTAGCACGCTTTCTTACATTGTGTAGGCTTTACAATAATGGAAAATATTAATGAAAATGTTTCCCAGGGTCAAATTAAATCCCTATCTAGTGTTGCTTCTAAGATAATAGGTCTTACTACTGAGGTGAGTCTTAGGGGTAGAAAATGGAAAAATCAGGAGAATCCTTGTGAATTGAATGATATTGGACATCTAGCAGAGATGCTAAACTCTCCTAGTAGAGCCATACCTATAGGGAGACAAACAAGGAGGCTGATGAGTTATCTAAGTTAGCAGTGGAAGGCTTCAAAGAAAATCGGTGGTTAGAAAATGATGGAATTTGCAATTATTCTTATATCCCTTTGAGATGTTCATTGCTTGAAGTCTGCTAGGTAGCAAGAAGAAGTAAATGGTGGAGGGTTTATCTTTTTGTTGTTCCTTTTCTGTTTATTTTATATCTTTATGTTGAAGTTAGTTTTAGGGCTTTATCGTATATCCATATACCATATAAATAAATATACCATATTTTAAAATATATATATATAAATATCCATTTCATCAAAAAAATATTGTATAATTAGTAATAAATTCACATTTATTTTAATGTTAGGTGGACATTTTATTGCTAAGGTTGCAACATTTTACAATTATTATTGGTTACATATAGTTTATTGTATATCTTCACACAAAGCTATGCTAGTCACAGGTGACTGAGACAAGAGATTAAATTATCTTGATACAAACTATGACATGAATTTAATAAAATAGGTTGGTTACAACGATTTTGAAACAATATATAAGTATGTCAGTTCTTTACATTCTTGATCTTATTCATTTTCACTGGTTTTGTAATGGAGAAAGGCATTTAATTTTGATGCAAACAAATTTGTAGACAAGCTCATTGAACAATCAAGCATATTCTCATGAGGTTGTACAAAAGGGTTAAATAATGAAGTTGGGCATGAACTTCTAGAATTGATCTCACTTTGTATGTAGGTGATTGGATACATAAGGTTTACTTATATATATGGGCTTGGAACAGCCTGCTTAAAAATGCATTTTCTTAATAATTATGTGGGCTTGTAATTGCTTGTAACTGCAAAGATATGTTTACAATATACATTCATTTGTATAGTCTAGTGGTTGTTTCACATACACTTCTTCTTCTAAAACCCATTCAAAACTATTGATTTGACATGCATCTAATAAATTTTTGAATTATTTATGTTGCTATGGCTAAGACTATTCTAACTACATCAAGCTTTTTAATTGGTGCAAATGTCTTATCATAGTCAATTCCATGTCATTGGGTAAAACATTTTTCTACTAACCTTATTTGTATTTCTCAACAGATCACCTAAATTATATTGAACTTAGTCTTATAGACCCATTTGAATCTTGAGCAATATTTACCTTCAAATAGATCTACTATCTCTCATGTTTCATTCCTTTCAATGCAATCCATCTCTTCATCCAAAACCTTATCTAATTTTCTTGCTTGATTGATTTCCTCAAAATATATAGAGGATTATGTCACATCCCAGATAATTAAGCCTAACAGAAGTCAAGGAGAGTAAAGGCAAGAGTATGGGCGTCACGACAAAGAAAGAGGAGAGAGTGCATTTAATAAGGTATGGAACCCTCGTCATTTCTCCCCCAATGTCACGTGACGGGAGGGGCGTCCATTCTTCTGCGTGAGAAGACAACTTGATAAGGGGAATGATATGGTGCACCTGACAGCTCATTAAAAACCCCTTTACCACGGCACTGTCTATGCAGGTGACAATTTGCACCGGGCATTCGATGGGCATCATGCCTAACTATACCTGCCTTCATGGATTGTCCTTCTGTCCAGCATCCTTCAATGTCTGTGTTTGTCCGTTATGCAGTGCCGTGTGCCCAAGTGAAATTGAATATTAAAACATAATATAATATTTTAAAATATGATATAGTTTCATTTTAAATTAACTTCCCAATCTATTTGAAATTTTAAAAATTAAACTCTTTGATAATTTTTACATTCATGTGACAAACATTTATTTATTTTTAATGGTTTTCTATTTACATTGATTTTAACATTTCACATAGACATTGAATATTAAAATATAATATAATATTTTAAGTTAGCGTGGCTTTCCAAGTTTACTGTTCAAAATATCTTAAAATATCATATAGTTTAACATTGGGTGTATTGCATTTTAAAATAATGAGGCTTTCTAGCCTATTTAAATTTTTTTTAATATGTAAAATTTAAAAATATTAAATAATAAATTTAATAGGTAAATTTATGTACTTCTTCATTGTTAAATTTTTCATGTTAGATTTACATATTAAATTTACATATTAAATTTACGTATTTAAATTTGACATATTAAATTTACCTATTAATTTTTTTTGTTGTTAAATTTACCTATTAAATTTTACGTATTAAATTTTACATATTAAATTTTACCTATTAAATTTACATATTAATTTTAAATATTAATTTTACATATTAAATTTTACCTATTAAATTTTACATATTAAATTTATATGTAAATTTAATATGTAAAATTTAATAGGTAAATTTAGCATGTAAAATTTAAATATGTAAATTTAGCATGTAAAATTTAAATATGTAAATTTAGCATGTAAAATTTAAATATGTAAATTTAGCATGTAAATTTAACATGAAAATTTTAACAATGAAGAAGTAGATAAATTTACCTATTAAATTTAATTATTTAATATGTAATAATTATTAAATATTTTTAAATTTTACATATTAAAAAGAAAAAAAGTTGGAAAGACACATTATTTTAAAATGCAATACACCCAATGTTAAACTATATGATATTCTAAAATATTTCGAACAGTAAACTTGGAAAGCCACGCTAACTTAAAATATTATATTATATTTTAATATTCAATGTCCATGTGGAATGTTAAAATCGATCTAAATAGAAAACCATTAAAAATAAGTAAATGTTTGTCACCTGGATGCAAAACTTATCAAAGAGTTTAATTTTTAAAATTTCAAATAGACTTGGGAAGTTAATTTAAAATGAAACTATATCATATTTTAAAATATTATATTATGTTTTAATATTCAATTTCACTTGGACACTACATCATTGACAAACACACAGACACTGAAGGATGCTGGACAAAAGGACAATATGTGGCACAGTTAGGAGCAGGTATGTCAGGCATGATGCCCATCAATGCCCCCTGTAAATTGTCACCTATAGACCGTGCACGTGCCCTTGGCACAATAAATCTTCCATCCAATGAGGTTAGCAAGAGGAATGAGGTGAGGATCTATTCCATTAGGGAGTAATAGTAAATTGTCACCTATAGACCATGCACGTGCCCTTGCCACAGTAAATCTTCGATCCAATGAGGTTAGCAAGAGAAATGAGGTGAGGATCTATTCCATTAGGGAGTAATAGGTCATATCTTTTTATTTAACCATTCTGGTGATGGAAAAATATAATAATAATGTCCCAATAGAAAGCCCGATCATAAGACTATTGTTGAATGGAATCATTCAGACTTTATGTGCCAACGTGGGATGCTTAAGATTCCAACCATATTGTTGTGGACTAGATAATGTTGATATCATGCGTATGAAAGGTATAGGTGTTATCATAAGGAAATAT
>VDFB02104529.1:0-37710 GCA_007258455.2 Sequoia sempervirens | reverse complement strand
TTTTTTATCATTTTTTAAGTGTATTTTATTTTACACTTGGTCTTATAGAGACTTTTTACTATTCACTTTTTTGGTGAATAGTATATTATTATCTTTGTAGTTCTTAAAAAGTAATAAAGATTTTATTCATTAAAAAAATTGATGGACACATCTTAATATAAAGAAAACAAGAAATGGATTGTGTCTTATTCATGTTGTTGATTAGATTGTGTATTTAGGGGAGCAGGGCCTATAGTGGAGCACCCTAACTTCATGTTTCTCAAAATCTTATGTGGAAATTTCAAATCACTCCCAATTTTGTACAACAGTTTATTTGGCAACTTGCATGCTTCTATATTTTGTTTTAGGGCCACATCATCAAATATGATGCCATATCAGCATGGTTTTTGTTGAGGTATCCAAAAAGGCCCAAAAAAAAAGTGAGGCAGATTAGTGGTGTACTAAGTCATGTTTTATTGGTGCGCTGATGTGGCATCACATGATTTGTCAGTTTATGTACTTTATGGATAAAAAAGTATTTTGCAATTGGATATTAAGGTGCTCCACTATGGGGCCCACTAAGGACTACTTCTATCCCCACTATTGAACCCCACTCCACTATGGGCCCCTCTCCCCTAGTGAAGATAAAGACTATGAAATAGTATTTTTTTTGTTAGAGCAAAACAAATGAAGATCACGAACAATGCCCAAAATTAGTAGCAAACCATGTTGGATCCACTAGGTTACAATGGTAAATTTAATTCCAAAAGAGCTTATAGACTGAATTTTAAAAATGGAGAAGTATTTAGACTTTGAAGTCATGGAGGACCTGAAGAAGGTAAAGTTTTCTTGTACAAAGTTGAAAGGGCATGCATTCCAATGGTGGAATCACATACAAACAAAGAGAAAAAGAAAAGACAAAGAAAATAAATTTATGGGATAGAATGGTAACCAAGTTGAAGGCCAATTTTTTGTTAGTAGGCTATCAAGTATATAGAAAGATTCAAAAAATTACTAAATTTCAAGTAAAAGAAAATGAATGTCAAAGAGTATATAGAAGAATTCTACAAGTTAAGTATTCAATTTGGGTGTGTTGAAGATGATGAAGAGAAGGTTTAAAGGTATAGTAATGGCCTACAAATCTCAACTCGAGATGAAATTAACATAGTTAGAATAAGAATATTTGAAGACGCTTACTAGAATGATTTGAAGGCAGAAGAAAAATTGGTCCAAAAATAACAAAATAATTTTTGAAGTGAGGGAAAATTTTCATAGGGTAGAGGACAATCAAATAGTGGAAGACAAAAACAAACATAAGAAGGTGAATCAAGCACAACATAAAATAATTAGCATTTTACCAATGTCATGATGATATACCTACATGGAAGGGGGAAAAAAGTCAAATAAAAATAGGGCGTGAGTGGGATATGACAAGAAGTTTTCAGATTGATTGGGTGTCAAAGTGCCCATTCATTGAACCAATAAAGAATACAAACAAAGATGAACCTCTGGTAGAATGCAAGTGTAAGATTTGTAGTTGGAAATATGGTGAGGACAAGAAGTTGAAGCTAAAACTTGACACTGTAAAAAAGCATAATGGTAAAGTTTATGAAAAACAAATAATAGATGAAAAGGAAAAACCAGTGATAAGATGGAAAATAAAGGAAGAATGTCTTTATTTTAGGAATTCCCTCAAATATGATGTGCATATGCAAAGAAACATGAAGATTGTTATATGTGGAGGTACAATTGAAGCTCAATTTGGAAAGATGATGGGAGAAGCACAAAGAGCAAAAATTGTTAAATTGAGTGTTGTTTTTAATATTTTGACCAAAGGGCATCCTATGATAGACTACCCAAAATATAATAGTTTATTATATTTTATAGTGTTCTTAACTTTCCTAGCACACATTGATCAATAAATAGTGGATGGGAAGGGGCAATTTGTCTTGCTAAGGTGGAAAAACAAAATCTAAAAGAAAAAATAAAGGATTCAACCATTATTGCATTATCTTTCGATGATGTTACAACAGTGTATAATACTTCTTGGGTATGTATGCATGTTTATACTTGTAAGCACCAAAAAAAAAAGCTTAAACCATCAACACACGTTAGAATGGGTTAGTTCAAACTATGCAAATACAATAGCGCTCCTATGAAATACTCCAACATGCTTCATAATGCAAACAAAATAGCAAAATAAACTAATTGAGAGCATAAAAAACATGGTGCATACATATTCCATAGTGAATTGGTGCTACTTTGATGTGGAAAGTAGCCCTCTCCCAACCCTTGATAAGCTCTTTGATGGATGTATGATGAACAAAATAACAAGAACCCAACTATGAATGATGAAAACTATGCTAAATTGGATTCAAATGCCTAAACTTGTGGATGGAATTGAGTATAATAATCTTGCATAGATTGTGGATGCTCAAACAAATAGAGAAGTTCTCTATTTATAGGAGAGGATGGAGGAATAAGCAAAATGGATGAATGTGGGATAAAAGGCCAACCAATAGCACAATGCCACTTGTCAACATGTGAGTGGACAAAGGTGGAGCACATTTGGATGAATGTGCACATTAATGTTGTATACACTTAAAAATGGTCATATCACATTGTCTGGTAATTAATTAAATATTTTTAATATTTAATTAAAATCTTTTGATTCTATCTACGTATAAATAAATTTAAATAATTTATTTATATTGTTCATGATTTCATTTCGATTAAATATTTAATCACCTTTTCATATTCATTTCTTAATTAATTAAATAAATGTTACCATTTATTTATATTAATTATCATATAATCTTAGTTTGAATATTTTATTCAAATAAAGATTAAAATATTATAATTCTCTTTAAATATCATTTATAATTAAATATTCCAAAATATTTGATTACTTCAATCTAATATTCATTTTAAATCATTTCCAAAATTCTTAAATCAATTCAAAAAATCTATTCATAATTAAAATATTTAATTAAATTCTTCTAACATTTCAAAAATTCTGTACACATCATGATTAACATTACCAAAATATTTAATTAATTCTTCATAGTTTTCAAAAAATCAAATATCAAAATATCAAAGTTAATAAAGGAAATTAAATAAATTTAAATATTTATTTAATTTGGGATTTATCTTCAACTCCCCGAAAACCGGCCAAAACGTAAAAATTAAATTTCTCTGTTCCTGTGCAGGCTTGTTCCCGTGGGTTGAAGACAAGCTGCCATTCTTCTCTCCAACCTCTCAACCTCCTCCCTTTTCTTCTCAACTTCTCAATCTCTCACCATTCAAACATACCAGACAATTCACAGCAGTAGATTCTTGCCAGCCGGGATGAAGCCTGCAAAAATCTATAAATACAGCTGCCGGGAGCTCCAGATGATATAGAATTTGAAGCAAGAAAACTATAGCCAAATTACAAGCAGCATTAGCATTCATAGAGTATTATAATAACAGTAGCATAGCAATCATAGCAGTAGAATCATGATACATCATAATCACAGCCCCTGTGCATAATCACAGCCCTTGTCCATATCCGTATCAATAATCCATCTTCACCATCATTTAGGATAGTTTTCCTTTGCATACTCGTTCTGCAGCAGTCATTTGGAGAAGCTCACACAATCTGAGAGCCAGAAAGCTTCACACCAATCTCTGGAGATAGAGAAAGACGGAACGTTCTTGAAGAATTTTTATTTTATAGCCAAGTTTATTTCAAATTTCTTCAATTTAAAGTTCTGTTAATAGTGTTTTTTTTTTTAATTAGATTAACAATAGATTACATTATACATTTTTATGCCACCAAATTTCGCCCCTTTTAATGTTTGTTTGGTAGTTTTTTCGACAAAGTTACAGGAAAATAGCTAATAGCCAGACGCACACGCTTAAAAGCCACGGGCGAAGCCTGACTAATCTTTCAAATGGACTAACTTCTTCAAATGCTAAAGTCTCAACAAGCTACTTTTGAAGTATTTTTCAAATAGCCGTGACTACTATTTCGCCGTGACTAATATTTCCCGTACCGTGACTAATCTCTTCAAATACCAAGTGAAATTTGGTGGTTTTATGCCCGTGAAATCCTTCAAATACTGTAAGCCTCCGCTTCAGCCTCGCTTTTAGCCAGATAAATCTTCAAATACCAGAATGTCATTTTTCCTACCATAATATTTCTGCTAAATTTTAAAAAGACTCAATCTCAATCTGCATAGTTCAGTTTTTAATCCGATTCCCGAATTTTGTTACGACAGCTTAATCATCTAAGGATAAAATTTACCAATCCTAGGGTAGTCATCTAAAGGATAAAATGAAGCAATTCTAGGGTAGCCATTTAAAGAAAAACGAACCAATCCTAGGATAGACAAATCATTTTTCAATTTTAGCTTAAAATGAATTTTCTCTTTATGTGAAGCAAAATCTTCACTTAGTTTAGAAAATTTCAGTTTGGTGCTTAAAATTGAATCTAGTGTTTGCTTTGTTCTCAAGTGATAGGCCTATGCTCTCCCCTTAACTAGGTGATCAAAATGCCAAACTCACTTATTCCTTTTTATGCATCTTTAAGTTTTATTACAACCTTGTAGAGAGCCTGCTCTTGTGGGAAAAAGTACTCACCCAAGAGGAACGACTCAAGTGGGTTCAAGCCAAAGCCAGGCTATTCCACCCCACTATAAAATTTAAAGCAAAATTGGGGAAACCCTCTTTTGACGGTAGTGTGCATGATAACCATCCCCAAAGCCTTTGTTCTAAAGGTAGGGAGGTCTCTTGAGGGAGTTTATCATTTGCCGCACCGAACGGAAATCCTTACTACGAACCTAGTGTAGTAACTAACCGAGTCAGTATCCAAACATCATTTCAATTACAGTGCAGGGGAGGGAAGAATCTACCCCCAAGATACTCACCATATAACTTCCAAGGATTGTTTGCTCAGGGGATCCGGTATCCACTTCCGTCACTCTGAGTACGCACCTGGAAAAGACAAAAACACAGGCGCCCTTTCGGGGGTGACATGGCTGTGTGAGTCAACGCAGTTTTAAGATGTGGGCTGTTGATTGCTATGATGACCTACTTGAGAACTAAGAGTGAGTCTGTTTGAAGTGCTTGTCATGTGTAAAACCTGTTAAAACAATTTTTGAAAAACATTTTGATTACACACTTGATGTTTAGCATAGGACTTAAAGAAACAATTGTTTTAATTTGTTTGATGTGTTTTCACTACATTAATTTAGATAAAGATCATCCAAAGCACTCATTATCATATTGATCAATCTCATGTTACGAGATTGGAAATCTACAAAGTTTGTAAAAAAATCCGTTTCCAAAAGGATTAAGAAGCCAAAGAAACCTCTCAACCACAAGAAATTATTGAAGAAATAAAAATTCTTATATCAAAGTCGAAAAGTTTTACTTAAATATAGAACTTTCCTTCATAGGTATCATGATTGTGTTAGAGGTCTTTCAGATGATTATGCCATAGAGCCTTTGTATTCACAAGCTTATTTTCAAAGAAGAGCCCTTTCTCAAAGGCATAACCATAGTCAACGCATCCGTTTTAGTTATATTCCCCAACCAGCAATTGAATACTCTACTCGTCCAAATCAAATCTTACAATAGAGAACTTAGAAAACATTAGGCATTTATCATTAAATCCATCTTTTTACAAAGCCATGATCAAAACTTCATAAAGTGCAACAACCATCCTTTTCTAGATCTTTTGCTTATATTCCCACCAACAGGATTTTCATCCTTTCACTTAGGGAACAACACAAGTTACAAGATTAGAAAATTTGGTGTAAGTCATAGAATTTTCATTCTATCTTGACCTTCATACATACCACATCAATTGCACTATTTCACTCTTTTGATCAAAAGCGAGTAAAATTTTGATACAAATCTATGCCTGTCTTCACGAGATCTCAAAAACAAATGGAAAAAGACTAAGGAGAAACTACAACTAGTAAAATGGGTGATCGAAATGAAAAAGAAGAGGAAACATTTAATATTGATGAGATAACGGAAGAAAAGCTTCAAGAAGCAGAACAAGATCCTCAATTCCATACTCTTATGGAGAGAATCCTAGAACGTAACAAAGAAAAATACTTCCTTACATTAGCTAATCAAGGAGCTAAGTTGCCTCACACCTTTGACATAGAGGGGATTAAACAAAATCCTGAAAATCCTCCTAATGAATTTAGTGCTCTTAATCAACAGATCAAAGAATTACAAGGGCAAATAAAGGAAATGCAAGGAGGTACAACAAAGAAATATGTTTTGGAAGACATATCTCCTTATCCATTTGATAGGAGTCTTCAAATGATCCCATTTCCAAAACATTGCGAAATTCCTAAGTATGATAGGTATAATGGAAAAACTGATCCCATAGACCATGTTAGGGATTTCCGAAACATGAGTCTTGAATTCGCCTATGATGATACTTACTTGATGCGATTATTTCCACGAAGTTTAGGCATACAATCCATGGAGTGGCTTTCAAAAATCACTCCACCTATTAAAACTTTTGAGGAGTTGATAAATCAATTTATCTCACAATACTCCTACAATATTCAACATCAAATAACAATGCTTGATCTTTGTAAAGTGAAACAAAAAGTAGGAGAACCATTTACTATATTTTTACAAAGATGGAGAAGGTTATTTGCACGATATTCTCGTCCTATTCCTGAAAAGGAAAAGATGGATATTTTTATCAATAGCCTTGATCCAGAATTAAGCTATAGGCTTAACCTTCATTGTCCTCATAACTTTGAAAAACTGATTGAAAATGCAATCACTATTGAAGGAGCCTTGGTTAAAAGGGGAGTTATAAAACTTGATAATCCAAGTACATCAAATCAAAACAACGATAAAACAAGGTTTTGGAATAGAAACAAAAATGTTGTTAATGATGGTATAGTGGATGCAAATAATTTACGAACAAGACCATCTGGTTTCAATCTATCAAGTGCTCCAAGAAACAATTCACAAGGAAATACAATTCAACAAGGAAACAACAATCAACAAGGACAAATTTCCAAGCAAGAGAACATGACCAATCAAAATACCAATCAAAATCGTGGTAATTTGAATAATAATCTTGGCAATACCCAAATATCAAATCCGTCTAGACCTTCATTCTTTTCAAATCGACGGACTTTTACTGCTTTGGGTCAATCTCTTGAATCTGCTCTCAAGGAACTTCTTGATAATAAGGTTATCACTTTACCACCACAAAGAGATTATGAACCACAAGTTAAACCACCATCATGGAATGACTCGTATTATTGCAATTATCATCGATGTAAAGGCCATAGGACAAACAATTGTCAAGCTTTGAAAAATCTAGTACAAGATTTAATTGACAATGGTACTATTACAATTGAGGGACATCATACCAATGATGATCATCAAGCATTCAAAGATCCTTTTCCAAACTACCAAAAGGGGGAAACATCGGATACCAAAGCCAAAAGCATACATAATGTTGAAGACAATATAATCCGCTATATTTACACAGATGATAATCGGATTAATGTTATCAAAATTAAAGAAAAACAAGAATATCAACAGGTTAATGTAACAACAAGAGGTCAAGCAAAGGTTGTTTTAAAAGGAAGTTCATCTAAAACAACTATTTCTTCTCCAACTCAGTATAATCTGGTTGATCAATTGGGAAAAACATCAGCTCAAATTTCTATTCTTGAACTTCTTAAAATATCCCCTATACACAAAAATATTTTAGAAGAAGCGCTTGTGAACACAACTGTTGATACTGATCTAGATGCAAACAGATTTCAAGCCATGGTAGGACATTTGTCTTCCCCCACTTGTTATTCATTTTCCGATAAAGATGATGCTTCTATGACACATCCACATAATTCCTCGCTCTATCTTGAAGTCATGATCCATAAACATCGAATTAGACATGTCTTAATAGATGGAGGAGCCGGTTTGAATATTTGTACCTTAAAATTGATAAATTCCTTAGGAATTTCAGAAAATGAAATTGATTCACGAAGGAAGATAACTATTAAGGCATATGATGATGAAGAAAGAGCTTCTAAGGGATTAATATTGCTACCTATTAGAGTGGGACCTGTTGTGAAGAATACTTTTTGTCAGGTTCTAGATCGAGATTTGTCTTATAACATACTTTTGGGTCATCCGTGGATTCATGATATGCAGGCCGTACCATCAACATATCACCAATGTATCAAGTTTCCATATGATGGACAAGAAATAACCATACAAGCTGATTACAATAGTACCCAAACTTGTTCTAATCTTAGGGTGAGTCAAGATGTCTTTGTGCCACACAATAGAGAAGCTCTTGTTGTTTCTTCTTCCAATCTACAAGTCCAATTGCAAGAATTAACAAAGAATCTTGATACTAAGCTGAAATTTAAAGACAAAGGGATAGGTGAATATTCACTATCTCTTTCTACTTTGCCTCCTTCTCCAAGATCACATGGATTACCAACTTTATCAAATCAAAAGACTGCAACTGCTTCTACATCTCAAACTTCCGTGCCAATCACAAAGTTTGATGGAAAATTCATTAGAGCTAATACCACTGAAGAAGAAGCTGAAGATAGGGACATCCTAAATTGGCTATACAAAGATGAAGATGAATCTCTCTTGCACATTAAGTTACCTAAAGAACAATATGGTAAAGGGTACGCTATCATGCAAAAGATGGGTTATGAAGGAAATGGTGCTATAGGGAAACGAAGAGAAGGAATTGTGGAACCAATTCAGCCTATTTCAAAGCATTCAAGTGATAAAACAGGACTTGGATATGGTAAAGATAAAGAAGAACTTACTTCACAGCAGACATCATTAGTTCATAAAGGAGAATCCGTGTCAAATAAATCTCATGAATCAGTTTTCCAATTACAAAATAGTTCAGATACCGATTCTAATGAATATTAATGGGACACCATTTATAAGGATGAATTCTCGAAGGATAAACAAGTTGATATTATACACAAATATGCACCTGTTCTTATACAAGGAGAAGGGTCAAGGTCTTCACTCGATTATGTTTTACAAAGCGATCATGACTCAAGTGAGGAAGAATCAGATTCTAACGAGATGGATAATCAACAGGAGAATACCATCATAGACCTTGTCTACCATGAGGATGACAACCACATCATGACTTTGACAATTCAAGACCTTACCCAACATAATGATCCTATGCCTTTAGTTTATCCAGAACTTATAGATTGGGACATTAACGCACCTATCCATATTCCTACATTCAGTAATGATGAAGATGTTATAACTTTCCTTTGTTCCTCAAATGAAGAAAACAATTGTTTCATTCAAGAATCTTATACTCATGATTTTGACAAAGAGAGTGTCAAGTCTCTTAGCTGTAAAATAAATGAAATAAAAGATGGATCTATTGGTGAAAACCGAAAAAAGGCAGTGATAGATCAAAACAAAAGAAAAATAAAGAGCGAATCTGACAGTGAAAACCTTTCTGAGGCATTGAAGGATGAGAAACTTGACACTCTTCCCAAGTATTATCATGAAAGATCTTCTATTTTGATTGAACCAACAGAATCAATCAACATAAGTACACCAGAGCAGCCAAAAGTTTTGCAAATTGCAGCATCATTAACAGTTGAAGAAGTCCAGAAACTCATGCAATTCTTGAAGGATAATCAAATTAACTTTGCTTGGTCATATGCTGATATGCCAGGGTTAGATCCTAATCTGATAATACATCATTTATCTATTAACCCTGGGATAAAACCTGTAAAGCAAAAGCTCAGAAAAATGCATCCACATGTTGCATTATTGGTCAAGGAAGAATTAAAGAAGCTTTTAGATGTTGGATTCATTCGAACTATTGACTATGCAGAATGGATTTCAAACATTGTACCTGTTTCAAATCCAGATGGAAGGATCAGAGTTTGTACAGATTTCAGGGATTTAAATAAAGCATGCCCTAAAGATGATTTTCCTTTACCTAACATAGATTTGATTGTTGACTTAACTGCTGGACATGCAATGTATTCATTAATGGATGGATTCTCAGGATACAACTAGATAAAAATTGCACCAGAAGATCAAGATAAAACAGCGTTTACATGTCCTTGGGGTACTTATTGCTGGAATGTCATGCCATTCGGGTTAAAGAATGCTGGAGCTACTTATCAAAGAGCAATGACAACTATTTTTCATGATATGATGCATACATTCATGGAAGATTATGTTGACGATTTACTTGCTAAATCTCATACACGAGATGAACACCTAGAAATCTTGTCAAAAATCTTTGTCAGAATGGAAAAATTCAATGTTCGACTGAATCCAAAGAAGTGTGTCTTTAGTGTTACATCTGGAAAACTCCTAGGGTACATTGTTTCAGAAAAGGGTATAGAAGTTGATTCAGAAAAAGGTACAAGCTATAACGGACATGCCTCCACCACGAAATATCAGTCAATTAAGATCCTTGCAAGGAAGATTACAGTCCATCAGAAGGTTTATAGCTCAACTGGCAGACAAAAGCTTGCCATTCACACATTTATTGCATAAAAATGTTCCATTTAAATGGGATGACAAATGTGAAGCAGCATTCAATCAGATCAAGCAATATCTTACACATCCACCAGTTCTGATTCCGCCTATTCCGGGAGAGCCGCTTATACTCTATATTTCAGCAACAAAAGTATCTTTGGGTGCATTGCTAGCACAAGAAGACTCTACAGGTAAAGAAAGGGCTATATATTATATCAGCAGAACCTTAACAAGACATGAGTTAAACTACAGTTTCATTGAAAAAGCCTGTCTTGCAGTAGTGTTTGCTTCTCAAAAGTGGCGACATTATATGTTGACTCATACAGTTAAGCTGATAACAAAGATAGATCCATTGAAATACCTATTAAGCAGAGCCACTTTAATAGGAAGATTTGCAAAATGGGTAATGATCTTAAGTGAGTTTGATATTCACTATATAGATCGAAAAGCGATTAAAGGACAGGTCATTGCAGATCAGTTAGCTGAAGCTCCTTTACAAGAAGATAATCCAATACATATTGAGTTTCCTGATGCAGATGTCTTTACAACAACAAATCAGAGACCGTGGGCATTATACTTTGATGGATCATATACACAATATGGCTCGGGGGCAGGGATTCTTTTTGTTACACCTGAGGGACATACCATCTCAAGATCATATCGGTTGATGTTTCCTTGCACAAATAACATAGTAGAATATGAGGCATTACTCATAGGATTAAAGATAGCTTTGGAATGGCAGATTACAGAGCTGGAAGTTTATGGTGATTCACAACTTATCATTAATCAAATCAATGATGATTATCAAACCAAAGATGATAAGTTGCTACCATACAAACACATGGTGGATAATTATAAGAAATATTTTGTGTCAATTAAGTTTTCACAAATATCAAGAATTGACAATAAAGCTGCAGATGCAATGGCTACCATTGCTTCTTTATTACAAATATCAGAAGATCAAACTAAGTATGAATTCTTGGTGGAACAATTGTTTTCTCCTGCATATGATAATCCTGAAAACCAAGTTATATGTCATTTGACTGGTTCAGATTCACCCTTATATGGCAAAACATATACCTATTTGAAAGATAACATCTTGCCTTTAGATTTATCACGAAACCAAAAACGGAATTTCATTCGCCAATCATCCCGTTATACCTTAATTTCCAATATCCTTTATAGACGTGGTCTTGATGGTACACTCCTTAGATGTCTTGAAAGTGAAGAATCTGAAAAAGCCTTACAAGAGGTTCACAGTGGTATTTGTGGAACTCATTCAAGTGGTTTGACCTTAGCAAAGAAACTTGTCAGAATGGGATACTATTGGCCTACAATGGAGCAAGATTCTTTACTTTTGTTAAGAAATGTTCTAAATGCCAGATTCATGGGAATCTTATTCATGCACCTGCACAGGAATTGCAGCCTTTTATTTCAACATGGCCTTTTTCTCATTGGGGATTGGATCTTGTTGGTAAAATACATCCTTCATCGTCAAATGGTCATAAGTTTATCATCACAGCTACTGAGTATTTTACAAAATGGATTGAAGCTGTTCCTCTAACAACAGTGACTGGTAAACAGATATCTTCATTTATCCTGAATTACATTATTTGTAGATATGGAATTCCTAATTCTATTGTTACCGATAATGGAAGACCTTTTAAGAATCAGGATGTTGATGAACTTTGTGAAAGATTTCATATCCAACACAGGTACTCCACACCTTATTATCCACAAGGTAATGGTCAAGCAGAAGCTTCTAACAAGACCATTTTAAAGATATTAAAGAAGACAATAAATGATGCTGGACGTGATTGGCATGTTCAACTCAACCCAGCTTTGTGGGCATATAGAACTAGTATTCGCACACCAACAGGAGCTACACCATATGCTTTAGTCTATGGAGCATAAGCGATCTTACCATTGGAAGTTGAAATACCTTCGCTTAGGGTTTCACTTAAGGGATTGATAAGTGATGAAGACTACCGAGTTTCTCGCCTTCAAGAACTCGAACTGTTAGATGAAAGACGCCAACATGCAGCTGATCACTTGAAAGGTTATCAACAAGTCATATCTCGTAGTTATAACCACAGAGTTAAACCACGGGCATTTCAAGTGGGTGACTTAGTTTTGAAGGAAAATCCACGTAATCAGCAAGATAGAGAAAAGAAAGGCAAATTTGAACCTAATTGGCCTGGTCCATTTGTTATTATAGCAGCATATGGTTCTGGAGCATATCAATTATCCACATCAGAGGGGGACCTGTTTGAAGAGCCAACCAATAGTATTCACCTTAAGAAGTTTTATGTCTAAAAAGTCCTGAAAAAATCAAAAAAAAAAAAAAATCATAAAAAGTCCTCAAAAAATCAAAAAAATCATAAAAAAGTCCTCAAAAATAAAAACGCAAAAGTCCCGAAAAATCAAAAAAATCATAAAAGTCCCGGAATCAAAAATCATAAAAAGTCCCTCAAAAAAATGGTGAAAAATCATAAAAAGTCCCCGCCAAAAATCCTCAAAAAATAAGAAAAATCTTGAAAAAGTGCAATAAAAACAAGTGGTGAAAACTTGGCAAACAAGCGCTACTTGTGATCAAAATGGGCTTCTCCATTTATTAGTTTATGTCTTATTTTCACTTTAGGCATCATTCATCCACGCCTATCATCTGTAAATATCTTTCATTATCCATACCATGTAGTGGGAATCTTTAGGTTTCATCATGGCTTGATGAAATTTGTACATATCTTTTATCTTTAGGTTGTATTTACATTGGGACCAAAACGCAGAAAAACACAAGAGAGGGGCAACGAGCTTTCAAAATATCACAAGCAGACAAGTAACAGTTTGACAAAACAAAACGAACATTGTCAAATCAACTCAATCACAAACATGTTTATGCCAATAACATGATCCAAACAACTATCGAAGTGAGAATATCAATGATGATAACCAAGTTGGATGATCTTAATCTGAATAAATGTTTGAAATGCCTTAAACAGAATTTGAATGGTTGTTTAATTTTCTATCATATCTCTGGAGTAATTCGATGATGTACTGAACTAGAAAAGCAAGGAAGGAGTATGATTTTTCTTTGTCTTCTGTTTGTGAGGAAATCATTAGTACTATGCAATTTGGTCGCGAGACATGCTCTACTATGTATCATGGATGACATTTCGGAATTTGCATGGGAAAAGGGTTAACTCTTGTCTGTTTATGCAAGCAATACTCAGGTCATCTCGGTTCAATTATACCTAGATGCTTGTATTAACTTGCTATATTAAAAATCATGAAAGCAATACTGAGGTCATCACTGGTGCTAACATACCCTTTGATGCTTGTATTAACTTTCAACATTTCAAAGCTCTATGATGATACAAAAAGCATGTATAAGCTCTCCAAATGGCAATATTGTATGAATGTCTTGCATGGTTAGTATAGATTGCATTCATGTTAGAATTTGCATTTTGAATTTATAGATTCCCAAAAGCTGGCAAAGAATCAAAGATCTATATCTTTTCAAATATGACTGAGTATATTTTGACATTCACAAAACATCATACATTCATTCATTTATCATAAACATCATTTCATAAATTATTGCATCATCTATCATAAACATCATACATTCATTCATTTTTCATAAACATCATTTCATAAATTATTGCATCATTTATCATAAACATCATACATTCATTCATCTATCATAAACATCATACATTCATTTATCTCATACCATCATGAAACCCTCATATACATACACATCATATATCATGTAAACTCATCACTGCATTTCATATATCTCAAAATGAATGTCAAAATGTACAAGGATGTTAAACTACAAATGATATAATATCATCAAAAATGTGATCATCTCACGGTGTATACAAAATGTCTCAACAGAATATCATAAAAGAGATCATATACAATGCACTAGGCAGAGCTATCCTATGATGGAGCTGGCCTAGGACCTGTACCACCTGCCCCTGATGGAACTGCTCCGCCTGACCCCGGTGGCCCTCTAGGAGGTAATGGCTGTGTCACACCCCTGCTGGTAGTACGAGAGCGACCATGAGTAGATCGTGACTGAGTATAGCTATCTCTCTGCTCAGCTGGGACTGCATCATGATATCTGGTACGATAAAACTCGCCTCTCGAGTAGCCCTCATAACCTCTCTCATCATATCACCTGGCAAAGTTACCCCACTCTCTGTAGGCTATCTGCTAAGGCAATGGCCTCTCACCCCGTATATCAAGCATCTCTCTCGGTGACGAAGTCACACCGGACTTACAACGCGGAATGGCACCTGCTGGTACGAAGCCCGCACGCAAGTTGACATGCTTTCCTTTCTGAGGACTTCTCTCGACTACGTCGATCTCATGACGATGGGTCGATCTCTCACCCCGTGCGCCTCTTCTCCTCTCGCCACCTCTCCCCGCCACCTCTCCTACCGTCTCTCCTGCCACCCCTACCATCACCACCATCATCTCCATCTGAGTCATCATCTCCGCTACCCTCCTCGTCCTCACTGTCCTCTGAATCATCATCACCTGACTCTGAATCTCTCTGTCGACGTCTCTGTCCAATGACAGGAGCAACGGCCTCATCAGGATCAAACATGCGTGGAGGAGGATGCTGTAGAACATACTGAACATACTCATGTGTCGCCCCTACATCCAGAACATCCGCCTGGTAGTCCCACATCTGTGCACCTAAACTGATAAACTCTGCAACAGCTACATCATAAGAGATCCGTGGGCCCCACACTGCAAGCTCTGCTGTCGCCGTGCATAAATAGCTGAACCAATAGGCATACCCTGAGTCCGACCAAACTGTCGCAATACACGTCCAGCAAGAAATCTCTCCAAAATCCATGTGGTCCGTCCAATCAAAAATCTGGAAGTGCATACAAAAGGCATCTCCCTCGCATCCTCTGGCCATGGCTCACAATCCAAATATGGCCTCCAGCATACTGTATCCAAACTATCCAATAGCCGCTGCCAATACACTAGCTTGCCCAGTCTAGGCTGAGCAATAATATGTGAATATCTCCATCTGTATGGTCGACCAGCTGGACGATCTCCTCGAGTCAATGGACGTAACACTGCAAAATGCTCCCATGCCCATATCTGTAATAATGAGCATCCAACCGCAAAACTCCGGCCTCTACCATAGACAATGTGATGTAACTCGTCATATAGGTGGGCTAGCATACAGGTACCCCATGCATATCGTGTGCCCTGCATCACCATGCTCTCTAGGACACGACCCCATCCGATCGCGAACCCCTTCGACCTATGGTCGGGGCACAACACACCTCCAATGAAACCTGCAAGCACAGCTGGTAGTGGTGGGTAGGAATCTGTAATCTCACTCCATGGGATGTAGTACCCAGCTATCTGATCATCTCTGAATATCCGTCTCAAAGCAAGAGTACCTCCAGCCTCTCGTCTGTCAAACACAACTACCTCTCCCATCACTGGGATCCGTAGGATGCGATATACATCCTCGGGAGTCACTGTAATCTCGCCGGTCGGTAAATGAAAGGTGTTGGTATCGCTATGCCACCTCTCTGCAAGTGCTGTCAATAGAGCCCTATTGAGGCGAACCTCGGGCATATCAAGTAATGAAGTCAAACCACAAGCGTCAATCACATCTCTATCAGACTGTAACAAATGTGGAATCAATGACCATGTACTCGGAAAAGCCTCTCGTATCTGCAAGACACCTAGTCTCTCCTGTTCACATACATCATCAAAACAACATCAATATCAAATCATTTTAACATATCAATTCAAAATGAATCAATCAACATCAACATCAACATCAACATCAAGTTTCTTTCTAACAACTTTAGAAGAAAACTTATCTATACTATTTGTTTTTAACAACTTTAAAAGCAAATTTATCAACTACTATTTGTTCTCCAACAATTTGGGAAACAAATTTATCATGTGGAACAAAAAGCGCTACAGAACTAGTTGTCTGCGCTACAAAAATCTTTATCAACGCTAAATAAAATTTTGCGCTACAGAATCAATTAATGGCGCTATGATTTATATCACGGGCGCTATGGAAAAGTTTGCGCTACAATATTGGTTAAGAGCGCTGCAATACATCTTAGTTGCGCTACGATATCATATGCGCTATGGAAATAATCAAAAGCGCTATGAAATATATCACGGGCGCTATGGAAAATTATGCGCTGTGGAAAATTTCAAATGCGCTACGATACGCCTTAAGGGCGCTACAATATTGTATGCGCTACGAAAATTGTTGAGTGCGCTACGAAAAACTTTAAGAGCGCTAAAACTCAATGTTTTTGAATTAAAACATTAAAAACGTGCGCAAAATGAAATTTTCGACAGACAAGCAGTTACGAGACACATACCGGAGGTCCGTAGTGCGCCGGTCGCTGATGACGTCGGATACGCTCGAAACGGTGTAGGTGAACTGGAAGTGCCATGATTGTCAACCCAGAGCTCAAAATTTGCAAATTTTACTAGGTTAAAATTGAAAATGACATGGAAAATGACATTTTTAACCTATATAATGGTAAAATTGGGGCATTTTATCATATTTTTACATACCAGGGGCAATTTCTTCATCAAATTTTCATTTAATATTTCTTCGGGTCAGTTTCTTCACATCATTATTTTCGAACGATGAATCGACATCTTCAAAATCAAAAAAATTGAAAAATTCCACAAAAATCTAAAAAAATTCAAAAATTCAAACATCGATTCATCGTTCGCGGGGGCATATATCTATCAACAAATCAAAAATCAATATTTGGGGCAAAATTTCAAAAATTCTTTGAAGTAATGCGTAAAACACATCACTTCAAAGAGGGGCAAAATGTATACACTTAAAAATGGTCATATCACATTGTCTGGTAATTAATTAAATATTTTTAATATTTAATTAAAATCTTTTGATTCTATCTACGTATAAATAAATTTAAATAATTTATTTATATTGTTCATGATTTCATTTCGATTAAATATTTAATCACCTTTTCATATTCATTTCTTAATTAATTAAATAAATGTTACAATTTATTTATATTAATTATCATATAATCTTAGTTTGAATATTTTATTCAAATAAAGATTAAAATATTATAATTCTTCTAAATATCATTTATAATTAAATATTCCAAAATATTTGATTATTTCTTCTAATCTAATATTCATTTTTAAATCATTTCAAAATTCCTCTAAATCAATTCAAAAATCTATTCATAATTAAATATTACAAAAATATTTAATTAAATTCTTCTAAATATTTCAAAAATCTTCTAAAGTCACATCATGATTAAATATTACCAAAATATTTAATTAATTCTTCTATAGTTTTCAAAAAAATCAAAAATCAAATATCAAAAAGCAATAAAGGAAATTAAATAAATTTAAATATTTATTTAATTTGGGATTTATCTTCAACTCCCGGGAAACAAACTGCCAAAACAGAAAATTAAATTTCTCTGTTCCTGTGCAGGCTTGTTCCCGTGGGTTGAAGACAAGCTTCCATTCTTCTCTCCAACCTCTCAACCTCCTCCCTTTTCTTCTCAACTTCTCAATCTCTCACCATTCAAACATACCAGACAATTCACAGCCGTAGATTCTTGCCAGCCGGGATGAAGCCTGCAAAAATCTATAAATACAGCTGCCGGGAGCTCCAAAAGATATAGAATTGGAAGCAAGAAAACTATAGCCAAATTACAAGCAGCATTAGCATTCATAGAGTATTATCATAGCAATAGTATAGCAATCATAGCAATAGAATCATGACTCATCTCATCTACAGCCCCTGTACATAATTACAGCCCCTGTCCATCTTCACCATCATTTAGGATAGTTTTCCTTTGCATACTCGTTCTGCAGCAGTCATTTGGAGAAGCTCACACAATCTGAGAGCCAGAAAGCTTCAAACCAATCTCTGGAGATAGAGAAAGACGGAACGTTCTTGAAGAATTGTTATTTTATAGCCAAGTTTATTTCAAATTTTCTTCAATTTAAAGTTCTGTTAATAGTGTTTTGTTTTAATTAGATTAACAATAGATTACATTACACAAATGTTATTAGGTGGAAATTCAAAAATTGGAGAAGTGACATGTTGGAGGGAGATGAAGGAAGAATTAAATGCCACTTGGCTCAAAAAAGGGACTTGTAAGAGTCATAAATGCCAAGTTGGAGGATAAGACACTTGAGAGGGAGAATTCAAATTTGGAGAATATTCCCACTTGATGCCTTCTTGAATGAAAATAGGAGATTTAATAAATCAATTAAATTGATTTTAATGAGCAACTAGCAAAATCTAGAGGATTTGAGGGATTACGATTAGCATTAATCATGATTTGATTAATTTCAATGGAGGTTAGTTGATTTTGACTTTTGACTTAGATTTTAGGATTTAAATAAATCAAAATGAGAGGAATAATGAATATTAGTGATTTAATTAAATAAATTTGATCTATTCAATTAAATGGAGAACTTTAGAAGATTAATTAAATAGATGATTTTAGGTTTTATTAATGACTTAATTAAATAAAATTGATTTATTTAATTAAAGAGGAGAATATTATGATTTAATTAAATAAAGATTGGTTTATTCAATTAAAAGGGTAAATATATGATTTAATTAAATAAAGATTGATTTATTTAATTAAAAGAGGAAATATTATGATTTAATCAAATAAAGTTAATTTATTTAATCAAAAGAGGAGAATTGGGATTTAATTAAATAAAGATTGTTTTATTTAATTAAAAGAGGAATTCGATGAATTTAACCAAATAAGGATTATTTAATTAAATAATTAGTGAAGAGGATGATTAAAGAAGAACTGGTGTTAGTAAGTCAGAATCAAGCATGCATTATCAATCAGAATAATTTACGTGTCTACATTTTTCCCCTCTTTGAAGTAATGTACCTACTACATTAGTTCAAAGAATAAACTTGCCGAGATCAAAATTTAAAAATTTTCTGATATTTTCAAATGCCCCAGTGGAAAGAAGTATACCGGTACATTGCCCCCTCGAGAGATCGAGCGAAAAGTTCGATTTGAGGGAGATGGATGTATGGATGGTTATGACGATGATGCAAATAAGATGGTTTTAAGATGCTTAGAATAACCAATCTATATTAGCCTAAACAACTAAAATGATGATGCAATGCATTTGAGATGGATGATGTGATGATGCTTATATGATTATGCAATGGATGTTTTATGTAAATGTATGGTTTATGAGATGCTTAGACTAATGCATGTAAATGATATGTAGCATGTTGACGATTTTTGGATGCATGATGGATGCATTGATGATGTTTTTTGATTAATTGTCATGGTACCATGTTAGCACAAAAAGAAGATAGAAGAAATAAGAGAATCCAACAAGTCAAATTTTATTAGAGATGATGATGATGATGATGATGATGATGATGATGTTTATCAGGAATTGGGATTTTAAAAGGGATTACTTACCTTATATGTTTGATAACACACGTAGGCACGATGCATCAAGGTATAAAGAATCAGGATGGCGTTGTACCTAGTGTGATGGACTTTGACTCGACAATCAGATAGGAGTACTCCTATTCACACCTGACATACAGAACCTCATTCAAAATGTAGTTCAAATATTCCAAACATCTTGGACCAAAACATAGAAAGGAAAGCCTTCCTATGTGGTCAACAAGATACCTAAAACATCCTCCCTACAAACCAAACAAAGCACGCATGACCAAGGTTATATTATAAGAACATCCAACAAGCACAATAGATAAAAAGATAATGATCGTTGCCCCATTCCTTTCTCTCTAAATCCCTTTGTTTGGACATCATCGAGAGGCCATTGGACTAAGCACAATAAGATAAGTCAAAAGACAAAGATCAAGCAACCAAATAAGCTAATGTTCTTCATACCGCTAGCCAAGACTAAACTACGGTGATGCCTGATGTTTATGTCCATTGTAGGAAGGATGCATCCTAGGACATGATGTTATCAGATGATTTTGGGATTGATTGGATTATTAGTTATTAGTACCAAGAGTTGACCAACTTGTTTACCTACTGACCTTGACTTTAGACTTTGACGTTTTGAGTTTTCACTTTTAACCTGCCAAACTTGTTTATGATTATTTCACCAAAGGTTGAGGATGACAATTGTTTATTATGAGTGATGTTTATTGCAGGTGAAAGTGAGATGGGGATGGATGGATTTTTTTGGGTTATTTGAATGTTTTTGGAGTTTTTGAAATGTTTTGAGGTTGTTTTTGGTATTTTCAAATGTTTTGCAAATGTTTTGATTTTCAAATTTTCTAATGTTTTGGGGTTTTCCAAGATTTTGACCAAGAGACTAACCTAAAGACCTATCCTAGGGGCTTCAGGGGCTGATAAAATATTAGCCTTGCATATTTTGTACACGCAGAGACCATGTAGTTCAACTGACACAAACTCAATTATTGATGAGATATGAACAAATGGATTGCCAATTTATTATGACGGACTCCTAAAGGACTAACCTAAGTGTCTTGGGGGATGATCAAGGATCAACCTTTCCTATGTTGGGAGCTCATAGACCCATAGTTCGACAAGATGACTTAGTTTTTGACTTTTTTGACTGACTTTTTGACCTATTTTTGCATTTTGAATGTTTTTGGATTTGTTGATTTTCTGATGTTTTTGGATTTTTTTGATTTAGCGAAGACTTCAAGAATATACATGAATATGATCTGATGAGAACATGCCCCCAACATGATGCAATAGACTACTCTAATATAGGCAGGACAAAATGATCTTAAGAATGGGCTAAGTAGTACTAGGAGGGATCATGATACAAACACAGAATCAAGCTATGATGCAAACGCGGATGGGTGATGGATGGAGATAGATGGATGATGGAAGCGAGATGGATGGATGATGCAGAACAAACCATGGAGATCCTAGTGGATTGAAAGTGCTTATTTACACAAGGCACCTATTTTCTAGGTTTTCACAAAGGTACTTGCCCAAAGCGCCACCGAAGTGGTTTTCACTATAGGACAATTTTTTTTCTTTACTGTTTTTAATCCTTTTTTGGATTTTTATGATTTTTTTATTTTTTTTGTCACCAAGACACCTGTTTGCTAGGTTTTCATTAGGGTGACCATTTTTTTAGGACATTTTCTCATTTTTTTTGTATTTTTTGGTTTTACACCCTACAAGATTAGGCATAAAACTTTTTGAGATGGGAGTTATTCATGGGCTCCTGTAGAGGCTCGCCTTCTAGTGTTGATAACTGATATTCCCTTGACTTGTAGCTCGCTATGATGATGAAGGGTCCCAACCAATTGGGTTCAAACTTTCCCTTGTTGTTTGGATTGGGGACATTTTTTTGATTTTCCTTTAGCATGAGCTCTCTAACTTGGAAAGTCTAACTCCTGATCTTCCTATTGTAACTCCACTTGAATCAGTTTTGGTAGACTTGCAAATGGTTTAAGGAATCCATATGTCACTCATCTAATAGTTCCAACTCATTCAGTTGTGATACCCGGTATTCTTCATCTGTGATGAGGTTCTACAATGATATTCTCATGGACGGGAGCTCAATCTCAATAGGGAGTATGGCTTTTGACCCGTAGACCAGGGAGAATGGGGTGGCACCTGTTGGTGTGTGGATGCTTGTTTGGTAGGCCCATAGAGTAGGATTCAGCTACAGATACCAATCATGACCAACGTCATTGACTATTTTCTTGAGGATATTCAAGATGGTCTTATTTGTAGCCTCATCTTGGTTGTTTCCTTGAGTATAGTACAAAGTGGAAAAATGATGTTGGATTTTGAACTTTTGGCACAGGTCATGAACATCCTGATTCTTAAAAGGTGTGGACCGTTATCTGAGATAATGGCTTGAGGGACACCATAGTGGCAAATTAAGTAGTCCAGGATGAACTTTGATATCTACTTTCTTATGATATATGTCATGGGAATGGCTTCCACCCACTTGGTGAAGTACTCTATGGCAATGATGATGAATTTATGTTCGCCAGATGAGGTGGGAGTAATTTTTCCAATGAGATTGAGGCCCCACTGTGAAAAGGGCCAAGGTGTAACAATCGGGTGGAGCTCCTGAGCTAGCGCATGGATGAGATCCCCATATTGTTGACATTTCCAACACCTTTTGACATAATCATGAGCCTCCCTTTCCATTGTAGGTCAATAGTACCCAGTCCTCAGTAGTTTCTTAGCCAAGGTCATACCACTTGAATGTGAACCACAAATATCAATATGTACCTCTATCAAAGCATTCAAAGCTTCCTTAGCATTTAGGCAACATAACAGGATTCCTTCAATGCTTCTACGGTATAGGGTATCTCCTAGGATCACAAAATGGGATGATTTTTTGACAAAGGCTCTTTTGAGGTTCGAGGTTATATCTGCGGGGAGGACTCCTATTCTTAGGTAGGTGTATATATCATGGTACCAAGGATCACCAAGACCAACTATTTCACACACAAATTTAGACTTTGGTACCTCGAATGTGGGCACGAGAAGTTTCCCTATAAGGAATTCTTTCTTTGGGATGTTGCGTGGGATTTCTAATAGTGATCCAATTGTAGCCATTGCATCCATCGCTCTGTTATTTGCTCTTGGTAGCTGCTCAAATGTGATATCAATGAAGAACTCCTTGAGGCTTTCCACCAATTTCTTGTATGGAGTTAACTTGTCGTCCTTTTTTTGACACTCATTGTTTACCTAGTTGATTAAGAGTTGTGAGTCTTCATAGACCTTGAGTGCCATGATCTGCCACTACACTGCAATTCTCAGCCCTATGACAAGAGCCTCATATTCTATAATGTTATTTGTGCAAGGGAATGACAACTTGTATGATTTTGGTATATAGTCCCCTTGTGGAGTGATGAAGAAGATCTCTGCTCCTGAACCATGTTGCATGTAGGATCCATCAAAGTACATTTTCCAGTGATCTACTACACTTAGGTTGAAGATTGATTCATCAAGGAACTCTGATATAAGTGGATTCTCTGAGTATATCAGTGATTTAGCCAACTGATTTGCAATTGCTTGTCCTTTAATGGCCTTGTGTTCCACATACTCAATTCCATTCTCTATCAGGATCATAACCCATTTAGTTGTCCTTCATGTAAGTGTTACTTTGGAAAGTAGGTATTTGAGGGGGTCTATCTTTGCAATGAGCTTTATTTGATGTGCTAGCATATAATGTCTGAATTTTTATGTTGCAAACATGACTGCTAGACAAGCTTTGTCAATGGAGGTGTAGTTCAACTCATGTCCCACCATGGTTCGATTGATGTATTAGATAGCTCTCTCTTTCCCATTTTCATCATGTTGCACTAAGAGAGCACTAAGAGTTGTTATTGTTGTTGATATATATAAGATCAAGGGTTTTCCTAGAATTGGTGGCATGAGAATTGGTGGTGTAAGTACTCCTTGATCTTGTTGAAGGCTTGAGCACATTTCTCATCCCATTTTTATGCTACCACCTTGTGGAGTAGATGAGAGTATGGGATAGCCTTGTCTTCCAGTTGTGTTATAAATTAGCGGATGGACTGGATTCTTCCTTGTAGGCCTCTTAGTTGCTTCAATGTTTTCAATGCCTCTATTTCAAGGATTGCTTTGACTTTGGCGGGATCTACCTTCATTCCTCTCATGGATACAATGTATTCTAGGAGCTTGCTTGATTGTACCCCAAAGACACTTTTTTGGATTTAGTCAGACCTTATACTTCTCTAGCTTGTCAAAGATGGAGCTTAGAGCTTAAATGTGATCCTGCCATTTCTTTGACTTGGACAATATGTCATCCACATAATCTTCCACAATTTTATGAATCATATCATGAAATATTAGTGTCATGGCCCTTTGATAGGTTGCTCCTGCATTCTTCAACCCAAATGACATCATGTTCCAACAATATGTCCCCCATGGACAAGTGAAGGCCATTTTGTGTTGGTCTTCTTTAACTATCATGATCTAGTTGTAACTTGAGAATTCATCCATTAGCGATAGCATCTCATGTCCTACTGTCATATCCACAATCATGTCAATGTTTGGGAGAGGAAATTCATCTTTGGGACATGCTTTGTTCAAATATCTGAATTCTATATAGATGCGGATGCCCCCAGTGGGCTTTGAAATAGGTACAAGGTTTGAGACCCATTCTGGATAATCAATCGGTCATATGAACCCTGCATCTAGGAGCTTTTGTAATTCCATTTTGACCAACAATGTTATCTAAGGATGCATCTTCCTTAGCTTTTGTATCATAGGTTTTGCTTCAAGATAGACAACTAGGTGGTGAACCACAACTTCTAGATCAAGCCCAGACATGTCGAAATAGGTCCATGCAAAGTTTACCTTCCTTTCCCTTAGGAAAGCAGCCAAGATTTCTTGTTCTTCTGTCAAGAGGGATTATGCATAAAAGGCTATGTGCCGCATTTCTTCTATTCCCAAGTTAACTGAATTGCACATCTCTACTAAGACTATTGACTTCTCTTGATGAATGGCACTGAGAGGAAGATTGAATCCTTCATCCTCTAGTGCCTCAGAGAGGTTTTCACCATTGGATGTGTCCTTTATTTTTATTGTTTTTGGGTCAAAGAGTGTCACAGTGTGGTTTTCACTCAAAGAACTAGAGATTATTCTCAGATTTTCACTTTTACGACTGAAGGATTCAATTGTTTCCCCATAATAGGCATGTGTGTCTAGTATGATGTCAAATCTAGCTTTGTGATCTCCACATGGTATCGTATCTCGTAATCCCATGAATTTTGAGAGTGCCTCATCATTTTTTAATGTGTCCAAAATTAGTGGTCCTCATTGGTCATAATTGATGAGTTGAAGATAGACTAAGTTTATCTCATGGGTTTGGTTGTTTGACTCAAAAGACAGGGTACTAATCATAAGAAGGGTGGAATCCTTGAATAGCATGGGTAAGTTAGTTATAGGATCCTCATCATCACTACTACATATGTTGGTTATGTCAAAGGTAAAGTTATCTACGACTTGACCTGTGGATATTGGTAACTAAAGGGAAACTGCTGATAACTGAGGGGGAGTTTTGACTATTTTAACCAAGGCACCTTTTCCAAGTATGGTTACCTTCGGATGGGTACATCCAAGGCCAAGATTTCTCATACGCTTCTCTAGAATGATAGGTACTAGAATACCATTTTCATTTTTCCCAAGTTTCTTGTTTATGTCATAGCCCATACCAAGCATCATTTGCAATCCTTTGCTACTTTCATCCATGGGAAGATCAAGCACATGCCTTTCATCTTGGTACATCAAGCTCTATATGTCTCTTTCATCTACCACTTCATGACTTTAATCTCCCCAACACGTGAATCTAGATGGGTCTGCTATGAAGGTTTGGGATGATGTTTCAGCTGATTAGGGTTTCCCGTGAGTCCTAGGAGATTAAGGTAACTCTCCTATGATGAAGGAACTTTTCTTCATTTTATAATCCCCACACCCATTGTCTTGTATGATGACTTTGATTTTGGATATATCAGGAATGGTGGGTTTCTTTATCTCAAAATTAGAGACCAAGGTAGTTGGGTCTACATATGGTGTTGTAGGGACTTCATCATTCTTTGGTACTTGGGAGATTTTATAGTATTTTGCTTCCAAATTCTTGCAGTAGGCAAAGGGCTTGGGATCACCATGGACCGTGACCTCTTGATTTTGATATGAAAACTTGACACACTAATGGAAAGTATATGCGACAACTTGCATCCCATGGATCCATGGATGCCCTAGGAGAATGTTATAAGGTAAATCAAGGTCAAGGACCTAGCATGTGGTTTCCATAATGGTTGGACCTACTTGAATAGGGAGCTAAATAGTGCCTTGAGACACTATTTTCGGATCATCATATGCTTTGATTATGATTCCCTTACCTTTTTCAATGGCATTCTCTAAGAATCCCAAATTCTTTATTAGTTTGAGGGAACAAATGTTTAGACCCGCACCCCCATCCACCAAGACCCTTTTGACTTTGTTTTTATGCACTAGGAATTCCAGGTGGAGTGTGTGATTATGATATGGTTGGGTGGGGAAGTCCTAATCAGAGAATGTTAGGAGACTTGGGGTGGTGATATGTCTGACCATAGCTTGGAACTGGTCAACATCTAGATCCACAGAGACAGTGGATGAAGCCAATGCTTCCTCTAGGATTTTTCTATGTGTGGGCGATATCTTCAGCAACTCCATGATGGAGATCTGAGTATAGGTTCTTTTCAACTGGTCTAGGACATTGTAGCCATTATGAACAGATTTTGAATTGGAGGTGGATGCCCTAGGTGGTTGTGATGGTTCAAAAATGGTGACTTTTCCACCATGTGTGGTGACTCCACAATCAGATTTGGATCCTTTGATGTTAATGATAGTGACCCATTGGTCTAGGGATGTGACAACATGATTGTACACATGGTTCACATTGGCATACTTGGTCTTTCCATGGTTGTTCCCTTTGTTATGATCTAGCATCAGATTTGTGTATATTTTTAGGTCCTAATTTCAAGCTAGTTGTTCAACATTTATGACCTTGTCATCGATGAGGTCTTAGATTAAATTTTTTAACCTCGTGCAACTGGTTGTTGTGTGCCCCTTAATTTTGTGAAAATCACAAAGGTTTTTTTCATTGTACCATGGTGGTTTCACTTGGGGTTCCTGATAGTTCTCATAAGTGGGAATTTTGATGAGATTTTCATTTATTAGTTTCTTCTTGACCAATTCAATTAGTTCCCCAAGGGCAGTGTATTTTTGCTTGGGGGCATATTTGTTTCATGGGGCTGGTCCTCCTTGATTATTTAGGTTGTTGACTTGATTGTTGGGTGGTTTTTGTGATACCATGTTGGCTTGCATGTTGTTTTTATTGTTTCCTTGCAGTTGTTGGTATGATTGTGTGTTTTGTTTTGGAGCATTGATTATGACCTTGGCATCAACCACACCATCATTAGTGACATTTCTATTTTTCGCCCACGTGCAAGGTTTTTCGTTATAGCTAGTGGAAGGGTGGTTGTCTTGAGGTTCTAGATATGTGGGTGTCCCCCCTTGTGCAATAAGGGCTCTTTTGATGTTCAGCGCCTTGGGGATCAAATAGTCATACATGGTGATACATTGCATCTTAAGATGAAATTCCAAGTTTTTCTCAAGATTAGCAATGATGGTGCAAACTTGTTGTTCTTCTAGTATGGCCAATTTGCTCCTATTGTCCTTGGATCACCATTGTTGCAAGAAGGAAGTGAATGATTCCCCCTTAGCGTGTTTGAGCACAAATAATTCCTCCAGACTAACATCCATGCCAATGTTGAATGCATAATTTTTTATGAATGCATCCACAATCTCTTGGATCTTTTTGATTCCTAGAGGAAGGAGGGAGAACCATTCCATGGCATGACCAACCAAACTTCGAGGAAATAGCTGCATCAGATACGTATCGTCATATGCGACCTCCATGCAATGTACTTGGAATTCCCTAATATGATCTTTAGGGTTTCCCATCCCACGATATTTGTCAAATTTAGGGATTTCAAACCCCCTTGGGAACGGTACCATTGCAAGGCTCCTATCGAAAGGGTAGGGACACAAGTTGCTTGGTTTCTATGTTGTTTTCCCTAATTGAAGATCCAGTACTTGTTGTGAGATAAATTTGATTTGTGCCATCATGTCATCTTGCAGATCAAGAGGTGGAGTGAATGTGTTTTGAAGTGGTCAAGATTTTGAGTGATGGGTGGAGTATTGGATGTGTTGGTGGGAGTTTGTTGCAAGCTTTGTTGTGCGATCTAGGCTTTTTGATATGCCTACATTTGTTATTGTGCCAACAACGCTTGTTGTTGGTCTTGTTGTTGTGCCAACAACGCTTGTTGTTGGTCTTGCTATTGTTGTGCCAACAATGCTTGTTGTTGGGCTAGTAATTGAGTTGCTTCCTATTGTGTCTGGTACTATTGCAGGTCTTGTTGTTGGGCTAGTAATTGAGTTGCTTCCTATTGTTGTTCCTATTGTTGTTGAGCTGCTTGTAGTTGTGCCTGGTATTGATTTTTTTGATTGATGGTTGGTAAAGGGAGGTGCCCTAAATCGAGGAGTCGTTTGGATGTTAATGGAAAAGGTGGAAGTGGTGGAAAAATGGGTGGTATATTCCTTTGGGGAAATTATGATGATGAGGGGTCAAAGATTCCCCCTTGTCCAAATAGCCCAACTTCTCCTTGCAAAATCATAGGGAGAGAGGTTTGTGTGTTAAGAGGATATGTCAGTGTAGCGTGAAAAGAGGATGGGTCATTGTGGTCATGAAAGGTGAGCGGAACGTATGGGTGTAGTAAATTTTGAGGAACGGATTGACCCAAGATGGTGTTTGCATCCAAATCTTGGTTATTAACAAGGAGATGTGTTTGAAGAGCTTGAAGCAATGAGCTTCCCTTGTTGATGATTGGTTGAGTTGGAGCAATGGATGATGTGATTTGGGGGATGGTTTGAGTGATGCTTTGAAATGGAGGTGTGGATGAAATTGGGGGCATAATCCCAAGAGGCTTCTCCACAAGAGTGCTCACATCATAGCCGGGAGGGAGTTTAGCCCCTTCTTTAGCCAATTCTAGCATGTATTGTGAGGGATTGAGTTTCATCATGACATTAACAATCTTGTGGTTTTCAGGATTTTGGACCATTTCAATAATCTCATCTTGAGTCATCCATAAAACACTGTTCGTGACGTCCTCCACTTGCCCACCTTCCTCTTGATGATCTTGTGGAAGTGGAGGAAGATTGAGAGTGGGATTGCTATACCCAATGGGATTCATTTCGGGAGCGGTTTGATTCAAGTCACTCAAAGTGGATGTTTCTTTGTTCATTTCCATATTCTTCTTGTGTTGAGATCTAGTTTGAACCATAAAATAGGGATCAATTTTCAAGAATGGGAGGTGAACCTTTAATTCCTTAGATTGCCCTAAACTTTAGGTACAAAAATAAAGTCTAAGATATTGAGGATCAAAGGATGGTGATGAGATGATGAGATATGAATGATTGGTGAATGATTGGAACTATTAGGAAACCTTGAAGAGGATATTAAACTTTAGGACTTTGGTTTTGATGTTTTATTTGATTTTGGACTTTGATTTTGGATTGATTTGATTTGATTTTGATTTTGATTTTGATTTTGATTGGATTTGGTTTGGATAATGAACTCATAAAATCTAAGAGGTTGGATGTTGTTCTAGAGTAAACTTGTCACCAAGAGGATTATTTAACTAAGTGTGTAAAGAAGGATTCATCTACACACACCTAGTGAAACAAGATGATTTGAATTTTGATTTCAAAGGATTTGCCCAAAGTTTAGCATAAAGTATTTTTTCAATATTTCCAAGAGTTTGTGAGGTGATTTTGATTTTGATTTTGAAGGATGGATGAGAGTGTTTTGATTTTGATCCTAAGAGACTTAAAGAGACTTTGTTTAATGGGCCAAGGTGTTGAAGAACATGCTAATACTTCCTATGTGAGATACTCAAACCTTTGAAAGAGAATTAGATTTTGACAATAGTAAAATGAATAGAAATTTGGATTGGTCCTTGATGCACATTTGTAAATTTTGAAGGTCAATCTTTCTCTAAATTCGTAAAGCATAGAAAAACATTTCTTGTGAGATTTTTGACTAAGACCTTTAGACTTTGGTTTTTGGATGTTGATCTTTTGAGAAATCATTTAGAAGAGCACATGTGTGGGGTCCAATTGTTTCTTATATTTTCTTACTGACTTATTTTTACCACACTCTCTTGATTAGTTTTTCAAACTAAATTTCTAATGTCCCAATTTCTTCTCATCCCACAAAGTCCATTATATGAAAATTAAGGAGAAATTTTCCTATTGTTGACTTTAGTGAGAGAAAATTGTGATGTAAATTCAAATGCTTAGAAGCCTCTAAGGATAGAATCCCTAGGGCAAGCAACAACACTTGAATTTTTTCAAAGGTATTTGCTTCCTCTAAAGGGTTCGAAATTTGATGATCATGTTGAATGTTTGTTTTCCAATGTTTTAGATCCAAGCAAAGTGTTTTGATTCCAAGAAAATGCACAACCCTATGGATAATTAAGAGACAATATTTGTTGAATCCCCACTTGGATAAATCCATCTGTTCTTATTCTTGGTGGATGATTAAAAGCTTGACCACACTAGCTCCCCTCCACAACACTCACTTCTATGGGTCAGCCAAGATTTAGTTCCCATGAAACTCCCATGGCATACTTCTCATCTCTACCAAGAACCGCAAGAATGTGGGGCAGCTTCAGAACGACCATTCTTGCACCAACAAATATATAAGGATTTGAACTTCTAAGCAAAAGGTTCTAGTATAGGAATTCCATTTGTGGGGGATCATCCATATGGAAAGAGACCATTGTTTCCCTTCTTTTCAGAACAATCCTCATGATACTTGAACTTTCCTCAAGTACCCACACTTATATACCGAGTGGAAGTCGCTTGGCTTTAGCATGTTTCCAATTGGGTCGTTCCCTGGGGTGATTACTTTTTCCCACCAAGCAGGCCCTCTAAGGGTAAAAAAAATTGATCAAGCACATCCATAGTTTGATCAATATTTGTTTAAAAACAAAGAGAGAACAAACACAATATACCTAACTCACACTTACAAGTTTTGTTCAATTTTAAGAACCCAAATGAAATGTGGAGGCAATCTTTTATGCAACTTAACGTCACCAAAAATAATTTTGATTCTCAAGATCGTCGTGAAGCATGACAGAAGCACATACACCTTTTTAAATGAGATTACTTTGCAAAAATGATTACAAGACACAAAAGCACATGTTCATTCTAACTTCAAAGTACAAAATGAGTTCTTTTTAAGCACCAACTTTGAAGTGTAAGATTTGTTTTTCAAATTTTTAGAACCAAAATTGAAATTTAGTAAGTGTCTAATTTTCTTTTTAACCCTTTGTAGCAAAAATGAAAGCTTTTGTAGTGTTCTTTTTTTAAAACCCAAAAAGAAGTGAGTTGACCTAAAACAAAAAATGAAAGAAAAAAATGGAAGCTCTAGGCATTTAAAAATGCTTTGTCAATTTCAAGTTTGATGCTTAATTTCCTTCAACTCCAATATGCTTTCCTTTGCTTGACTCCAATGCTCACTTCCAATGTCAACCTACAAACAGTACAAAGTTCTCACAAATAAGAAGTATGCTATTTCAAGAAATTAATGATATAATGAATATAATTTCAAACATAATGAATGCATTCACAAGGAATCAAAATAAACAAAAACTTGTCCTTTGGGGATTCTTGGTGCACATGATGATATAGATGTTATGCTTGATTCCTTCAAGAATTTGATAGGAAATGTTTGACTTTAGTCTACAATAAAGCTTTCTTAGATTTCATGTATCCTCAAGTCATCAAGCCACTGAAAGTACTGCTTTTGCAACACAACCAACATATATTAAGTCTCATTATTAAATAAAGAGAAACTTAAATAAAAGAGGATAGATGCCTAAGATTGATAGGAAGAGTAAAGACTTTAAGGGCACTCCTCCTGTCTACAATTGTACACCTTTAAGATATAAATCCATAAATCCGATAGGACAAACAATGTCAATTTTTTCTTTAGTCTATTCATCAGATTTCAATCTCCAACCTACACCATATGCATTTATTTTAGATTAGATAGTATATGATTTATGAAAAGTAAATGTTCGATCTCCAAGAAAAATCTAATCAAATTTCGATCTCCAACTATGTTTTGATAATCATCTTAAGAATCACATCAACATTATTGTACCATCAAGATAGTAACCATCCTGTCTCTCGAACCTACCAAAACATCTTACAAATGATGAAAGTATCAACCATCCTATATGAGAAATCGCGCCCTCCAAGCTCCAATCGATACAAAGTCAACTCATATAAACTTCTATATACACATAAGATTGGACATTTTATTGGCCATACACCTCTCAAGACAAACACAAAGAATATCAATGCTCAAAATATCAGAATTATTGTTTTGAATCTTATGTAACAAAAAATATCAGAATTATTGACATAAAGGAAGGAAAACAAAGAGGAGCGATCTTGTGGAAATTTTAACTAGAAAATGAAACCCATTGAAAATTTTAATAGAATGAAAAGTCACTATCAAATCTAGATGAAGATATGATGGTGAGAAGAGATAAACGAATGGGACATGAGTTGCATAAGGCAATATGTAGAAACAAGCAAAATAGAACACTAAAATCGCATAAGTACGACATGATAATTCTCCAAACAAATGTTTCAATGATCTAATCCCAAGAGCTAATGCCATGTAAAAACTTTCGAGCACTAAATGGCATTTTGAAAACTTTTGAGGTAATGCAACTGGCAAGTGTAAAGCCAGTGACCACAACCTTTGACCAGAATTTATCACTATCTTAAGATAAAATGGGCTCGCTGAAAAGGCTTTAGAAGATTTCAAGAAAATGCATTTAGCCAGCATAAAAAAAGAAAAACCAACTAGCTCCACAGCCTTTGAGTTCAAAACCTGCAAATCCATGGTCGAAAAAAAACATGATGATCTTTAAAGAAGCCAATGTTCATTTGTTGAAACATCAACACCATATTTACTACTGTAAACGAAATGGTAGGGTATATTCACAAACTATGTGTGGTTACCATGTGGAGGTTATGATAAAGTCAATGAATTGAAACACTATGGAACTAAAAAATAAAGAGACTTCTGGTCAACTGTTGTCGGCTTTCTTTGACTACTAGGCATTTCACCATAATTATGCCAAATCTATTATTTCAGTTCAGACTGGAAGGTGTTGATTTGTTTTTTATGCACTTCTCAACACAGGCAATACGTATGTGCACTACCTCTCTTGAAAGACAATCTACACAATCAAATTGCAAAACACTATCCCAAGGTCTCTAATGTCAGGTCTTGACAGTGCTTGGAATATCTCAGTTGTTTGATGTGATTTACTGGAATCAAAAGGCGGTCTTACAGATAAGTTACAAAGCATGGGAAGTTGGGTTTGCAAATGCAGTTTCAAAGTGTTGGAAGTGAATGAATAGAGGCTGTCCACTCAAAACAACAAGTTAAAACTCATCAAGTTCATCTAATTTAGCTTCATGGTGATGCTTTGGATCCTACTCTAACCAAGGATTAAAAGAAACAACAAAAGGATAAGGGTTAAGAAAGCTATTCTAATCCTAAGCTACGAATGAACAATAATAATGGTGGCTGCTAAAGTAGACATGCTTCCTAAACTGAGTTTTGCTTGACCAAGAGAAACCTACAGCTACACAAAACCAGTGCAATCTTCTAAGGTCTGTTGATTTTCAAATTACGCATACACATCATGAACATGCAATTGAACTAGGTTGCAGCAATGACAAAAAGAAGCCCAGGCTAACTTTGCACAACAGCTTGTCATCAACAAGTGCTAGAAGTATGGGCTAGAAGCTCATCAAATACTATAACAACACCATCATGACATCCATTCAAGAAACTAATACTAAAACTAACATGGAAGTAGAACCATGCATGCAAGATGAGCAAAATCAAAAAGAACATCCATAAAATCATGCAATGTTGTCTTCTATTGCTGCAAAATGTTTTTTACAACAGCTCTCCAACCCTTACAAATGAAGGGAAAGCCCCTATTTATAGTTTTCCAAAGCCAAAATGAATGGCTAGGATTAATTCACAATGAGTGGCCTAGATTTGATTACATTAAGGTTTCACCTACCCCCCATTATCCAGCAATTTAAAATACCTTCCTTGTCTTTTCCCTATTTTTTCATCTAGTGCTCAGGTGTTGTAGCAGTTTCGTCATTTAGTTGATTGCCCTTTTACTGTAGCTAAAACTGCTTGAAGGCTACCTTCTTACTTGATGTGTTTGCAGTGCTCTTCCTTGGATCAAACGAGCCCGTCGATGATTGGCAGCAATGGATTGGTTGCCCCTGATTTGGCCGGACAACTCTCTTATGCTTTCTTCAAGGCCACCCCCTTGCATTCTGTCCTTGACTCCCTTGGCACATGCCTTCTTCTAACGCCAACCCTGTTAGTGGGTGCTAGCGAGAGATGCGATCAAGAAATGAATGGTGACAGGAGCTATGCGCATTCCTTGTTCAGCTTTCTCGATGGGTCTCCTCGACGGACCCGCGGTAGGCTTCTTGAATCCAACATACATGAAGTGTTGTAAGTTCTTTCATACAAAAATCAAGGAAAGGGTTAGTCAAATCTTGCAAAATCCTTGTTAGATCCATCCATGCATCATCAAAAGATCATAATATTCATATTTGGAGCTCATTTGGATCATAAACATTAATGCAGGCCCAAGGGGACGGGCATCGAACAAGGGACAACAAACCGGAAGGGAAGCTCCTAGACCTCACAAAACATAGCAAAGCTGAGATTTTTCAATTATAGCACATGGGAAAAGGGGAAGGAAGAGTGCCCAAAAAACCTCCTCAAGATTGGACCCATTTTAAAAAAAATGAAAGTTCAAAACGACCACGGAGGGACGGAGTCCCGAAAACAGCCACGGAGGGGCCAGGCTCTGGAGGCCGGGCCATGGGGGCTCCACAGATGTTCAAAATGGCCAAAGAGGGATGAAGTCCCAAAAACGGCCACGGAGGGGCCAGGATCTGGAGGTCGGGCCGCTGGGGCCTCACGGATGTTCAAAACAGCCAAAGAGAGACGGAGTCCTGGAAACGACCACGGAGGGGTCGGGCCGCTAGGGCTCCACGAATGTTCAAAATGGCCAAAGAGGTATAGAGTCCTAGAAATGGCCACGGAGGGGCTGGGATCCGGAGGTCGGGCTACCGGGGCCTCACAGATGTTCAAAACGACCAAAGAGAAATAGAGTCCCAGAAACTGCCACAGAGGGGCTGAGCTCCGGAGGCCGGGTCGCCGAGGCCTCATGGATGTTCAAAACAGCCAAAGAGAGATGAAGTCCCGAAAATGGCCATGGATGGGCCGGGCTCCGAAGGCCGAGCTGTCGGGGCCTCACGGATGTTCCAAAACAGCCAAAGAAGACAAACTCGAAACCACGAAACTTAACGAACATTGACAAAACTTTGGCAGTTCACTTAGGCACCCAAACACATCCCAAATCCACCAAAAAGTTATCCCAAAATTCAAAAATGTGGAAACCAGACCGACGGGGTCCACGGATGTTTCCAAACAGCCAAAGAGGAAGGGAATTTTAGAGGGAAAGTTCTGAAACCATCAAAACTTAACGGAACGTTGACGAAACCTTGGCAGTTCATTTAAGCACCTCAAACACATCCCAAATCCAAAAAAGGTTGGCCCAAAAGTCAAAAATGTGGAAAAAGGCGAATCGAGCGATCATGGACCAAGTTAGCAAAAACAAGACAATGGGTGGAAAAGGGACGGGGGACTTCATTTCTCCGTGGATTTGAATACCCCAAGTAGGTGAATTTGGGTAGGGGGATTTGATCGTTTGAAGGCACATGACCAATTTGGGCCTGGAAAATGGGGCACACAAAACAAGACAGGAGCAAAGCAGCCTATCGGGAGCCAAAAAAAGGGGGTCCCTGCCTACGGCAGGGCATGTGTGCAAAACATGCACAATAAATGGTGACTCACTGGGAAAATCCTCCAAAGCATTTTGATGACAAACTGGAATCACGAACCCAGAATCTCTGGATCCAACCTTCACGCTAGGGTAAACAAACCAGATGCCCAACCAAAGGATCAAAACCACTAGCTAACCCAACCTTCAATATCCTGAAAATCCAAGTGTTTGCAATTGCGTTAATTCCCATCCTTCAGTTGCTACAGGAACCCAAGCTCCGTCAAGTTAAGCTACATAGTTTATTCTAACTTCAAAAGTATTTGGGACATTGCCTCACTGCCAGTCAGGCGTCTATAGCCCCAACGAGGTTGTCGTTGTGATTCTCCTGAACATTGCTCTACTGCCAACCGAGTGTCCATAGCCCTGGTAGAGTTGCTCGGATACCCTTGAAAAGTTGAATTTTCTCTTTCTTTTAATTTTCAATTTTTTTTTCTTTCTTTTCTTTTCTTTTTCAGCTCTTTTATTTCAACCCACAAGCATTGAAGCTCGCACTCAGGGTTGAGAATCACAGTGGCGCTGGAGCAAAATTTTAGATTTTTCACTTAACTAGACTTCACAAAAGGCCCTACAGTGACCGTCAAATTCTTAAGATGTGTAAGAGCTGTAAGATTTCAGAATACGTCAGAGTCAGACTAAACCAACAACTTATCCTCTTTGAGTCAAACACCCAGATCGCTTGACACTAACAAAAGACCTTCACCATCCACACTAAAGACTTGATTAGAGTTTGACAAAAAAATACGTAGAACAACCCCAGGTGATAAGTAGGGTTGTTGTGTACACAGATGTGCCCAACTAAAAGTAGATGGACCCCGAGCAAAGCAGCAACAAAGCGAAAGAAAACAAAAAACAAACTACCTACACCAAACCAACTAACCTAAGGAAAGCGAGAAAGCAGAGTATTTACAAGAAACCTATACTACTTGAAACAGGCTATGCACAAAGATATTTACAAAGTACTATATTCAGGCAGGGCGAGCTGACATTAACATTCATTGGATTTCGTAATGCATGCACAAGAAAATAGGCGATCATTATCGTTCTTAACCATGCAAACTTATCTTTATATTCAGAAAAAGGAAGTTCAACATTGTAGCACTCAAGTTCAATAACGTCATCATGAAAAATAAGCAATTGAGGAGGCTCGTTGAACCCGTGGTTAATCCATAAACATGTTCTTTTTCGCTCGTTCCCATAATCAAAATAATAAGTGCAGTTATGAGAAATAATAGGGGCAAGAAAGGATAGAACCTGGATGTCGTCACATGGAGGTGGTAGTGTTGGACAGTTGAGAGCAAACACAACATCGTTGATCATTGCATCGGTAGCCTCGAGCGAGCGCGATGGAGGGTGCAACACTTCAGACATTAAGCTTGCATAAGGCTGGGAGGACGGGGCAACAAACAACTCTTCCAATCTACCAATGGGACCTACAACCCTGGTTGGCAGTTCTTCAAAAAGAAATACTTCTCCACATTAATCATCTGTGAACTTGGGATCCACTTGGTTGCTATCCTCAAATGGAAGTATATTGTCTCATCTCCTTCCCCAAGTATCAACCTCCTTTTTATGATGTTCAATGTCATGGGATAATGACA
>VDFB02104528.1:0-66707 GCA_007258455.2 Sequoia sempervirens | reverse complement strand
GAAATGAATTAAACAGAGTTCATACTATTTTCTGGCACATATGTGCATGGATAACTATATATATATTTATACATATTATATATAGATATATGTATATATATGTGTATGTGTATGCAGTCAATTGTATATATATATATATATATATATATATATACATATATATATATATACATATATGTATGTGTAAAATTCATGTATAGCTGTGTATACTTTGAAGTAAGAAATTCTGGTTTTCAAAATCTGATTGAAGAATTCACTGGTCGTGCACACAGAACAGGATATTTTCCATGGTTTCCTTACTGGCATTGAGCGACTAAAGGGCTCAGGGGAAGCCCTTGCCCCTCCCATGGGGAGGGGGCGGGCTGTGAGGGGATCGCGCCCTCTCCACAGGCCACGGCCTGTGGAAGGCGCGAGCCTCCCACAGTCCACGACCTTCCCATGGGGAGGGCAAGGGAATTAATCCCTTATCAATTTCAAAACTCAAAAAAAAAGAAAGACATTTGCCCAGTATAAACTGCATTCGGATTTATCTCAAGACATTTTGATTTTTATTTAGATGACAGAATTTTTAAACAAACCAGATATGGAGACATATAATTGTAATTACACTTGAGAAAAATGCAGACTTGCCACAGAACGAAAACCCTAACTCTGAAGAAGGAATGCGTATTCTATAATTGCAACACAGAGTAGTAAGCTGATACCCAGATTTCAAAACGAATTTGGAAAAATTTCACAGATGTTTGCACTCTAAACAGAGGATAAAACATGTCCTACTGCAGTTTTTTACAATAAAATTAAAAGAAGGCATAGCAATGAAGAGAACCTGGCACAATTTGCTTCCAATGCAGATGTTCCACAATACCTTCTTCGCCTCTCATCCAGAGCTCTTCGATATGATTCAATTCAAAATTCTCTTTTCTTTCTTAAAGCCCTCTTCCTCTTTTCCGAGGATCATGCATAAAATTTCCAGATGACAGCAGTTTCCAAGGATTGCCACATGCCCAGTGAATTGTTGGTTTTAAGACAGAATTTCCAGAGCCCAATGTTCTCTCGGGCTGTTCATTCTTCAATATTTTTTTTTTGGAAAATTTATATACAAAACTGAATTATATCCTTATTTTATGCTAACTCTAAGTTTTTATTTATGAAACCACAATATTCTATTTTATTTATCTTATTTTATTTTTAATCATATTTCTTTTAAAACAGAATCCTTTTCCCTTTTTGTTGCTCAAATAAAATGGAGATTAATAAAATAAAATAAGCCATATTATTTCACAATTTAATTAAACCATAATTTTAAATTTGCTATGCTAATCATTTTCACGCAATCACATTGTAAAAACGAACATGACCTAATGCAGCTACATGATTTAAGTGGTGTGTGCGTAACCGAGAGTTTCTCCTCTTTTACCCTGTCGAGAAGCTAACCTCCTTTTCCTCAATCACACTCTTGGCCTTCGATCTCCTTGGCCTTCGATCACCTGCCACTCAAATGCACTCAGGCGTGCAAAACAAAAGTGTATTAGTAACCATTGTAGAAACAATAATTAACTCAACATTTCTATTTTATATGAATGCATTCATAATTCTTGAAAGAAAACAATTATATTAAAGCATTGCTCTTAACACATATCATACTTCGTATATTAAATCTCATAAGGTCATGGTCAAACATTATCTAAATAAGTCATGGTCAAAATAAGTCATGATCAAAATAAGTCAATGGTCAAAATAAGTCATGATCAAAATAAGTCAATGGTCAAAGTAAGTCAATGTATGAGACGTGACAGTATGACCCTTCACAAACTTGGTACAAGAACAAGGGGAAGCTCGCAACATAGGATACAACCTTGACATCGTACGAACAAGGGGAAAAACACATCGTACATAGGAGGGGGAAAAATGTACGGCAAGAAAAAGAGAAAATCGTATGGGTAGAGAAGAGTGTACAACTAGAATAGAATGCATGACGTGGTTGGTTATCCTCAACGTACAGTTTGAGCATCTTCAACATACAATTTATAGGAGGATGAAGTTGTCACGTATGACCATGGGGTCAAGAGTTGAATAGAGGTGTACAATCTACATCTTGCACCATATCGTGCAAAATACAGAAATAGAGACCAAGCCCAACAACAAGAAAGTTTTGTATTGTATAGTATAAGGTATGGCCAGTTGGTACTTCTCTTGTACAACCCAGACATTCCTTGCATTGGCGATCAATTAAAGATTTTTGCAATTCACGGGTTCTCAAGACTGCAAGTAAAAACCAATAAATAAATTATCGTCTCCTCACATGGCCAAACAATTATTACAATCGTCATATTGTCGAATAGCTTTTTCAGCTATGGATGCTAGTAGCAGTAAGGGAAAGAAGGTATTACACTACAAGCCTTGAATTGCTACAACAAGAAAAAGCAAAGGGAAAGAGGATGAGACTAGAGTAGATGCATTAACATGGGATAGTCTCACCAAGAGCGAATATCGGTCATGGTGCTAGAGCAACCAAGATGACCATACGCTAAAGGTAGCCTTAAACATACACAAGTAGTCAAAGCTGTGCAACTTTCGTTCTTTAACTCCTAAGAATTTGAGCCTTACTTGAAGGCAATGGTTACAAATTATCATGGGCGGTCCCACCAATTCGTCATTGATTATAGAGGTTGCAAGGTGACCTTTTCATTTTGGCTAGCAAATTTTACTAGAGTGTTCGACATACCTTCCATAGGTTCCAATTGACGAGGAAACTCACCCAACAGCATAAAGAGGCATCCCTCTGGAGAATATGTCGACCTGATTTGACGTAGCAAGAGAAGGATAGTATATGGAGTGTAGGAAATAGGGGTCTAAGGAATTCTTTTGGCTACACTGGAATGGAAATGTATCATGGATTTAATCTAGTGTAGACTAATAGGTATGGGTAGGGAATCCGACGTAGCCATCTAGATGATTGACTATATGATTGGATTGAGTATTGGTAAAATCTACAACAAGGTGAGATAGTTATCTGAAAGAATCATAGTTTCTGGAACAAAAACATAAGGCATTTTATATGACATAGCATGCCATTTCCCTCTTCCTTGATGACATCCATACTCAGGTTCCTGTTGATGTGTTTTTCGTGACCGCACCAACGCAGAATAAAGTCGCCAACGGCTACCCTATTCTCTCTTGATCAAAGTATTCCGCATGCTAAGATTGCAAGAAAGTTCATGCGTTCAACTCCAAGGTTCTTTCAGTGCGAATAGTCTCAGTTGGCTCGATGTGATTTGCTAGTATTTCAAGGGGACTTACGGAATTGTTCGGCAGCGGAGAAAGGAATTCAAATGCTCGAAAGATTTGTCTATGAAGCGCAAGTTTCCTATTCTAACCAGAAAGTACTGAATTGAAATGGTGTAAGGTTTAGAAAGTCTAAATCTATTCTAAGGCGTGGGACATGGCGATCAATTCTCACAAGCTTCAACTAGGCTCTGCTTTGCCTCGCTTCGGACAACCTCCACAAAACCGGTGCAATCTTCAAAGGAGTAGCTCAAGGTGTTCAGATCACAACTTAGCATGAAAATACCATCACAACGACGCATATAAACATACAAATCATGATCGAAGTTAAGTACATGATATTCCAGTTGACCACACAAGGTGCATTCACCATCAGCGAACACACTAGTGGTATGGATAGACGAAGTTTGCTCAAATTGAAGACCACATTCCACAATTACTATCTATTGCTTGCATGAAATGAAACTTATTCTACTTTAAGTCACTACTCGAATCAGAAGGACAAAGAAACCTTGCTAGCTACTCACAACAAAAGACGAAATTCATCAACAATGAAAATTCTTTTTATTGGGAAAGTGTTCACAACAATTTCTTACAAAGTTTCAAGGAAAAAACTTTCCTTCTTCTTCAACTACTCTATCAATCTATACTAAGCTACTTCTAATTTGTCTCTCTATTCTAACTTCTACTCTAATTCTACTATCTCATGAATGTACAAATGAAGGGGGACTCCCCCTTTTATAGCTGGCCAAATCCAACAGATGGCTCAGATTACAATCGGCTGGATGGCCCAGATCGTGCCACCTCAGCCCTAACAAGATTCACCCTAAAAACCGCCACAAAGGAGAGTGGGGTAATAAATGAGCCATTAATGTCCATCATCCAAAAGATTCCCATCTGGAAACGCGTTCACACTGCTCTTGATCTTCTTCTTGACTGCAAGCCGGATGAGTCTAGTTGCCACTGCTTCAAATTCTTGAACATCAAGCATACAACTTTCTTTCTCCTACTCGACGATGATTTTCCTCCTTGATGTTGTTCTTCAACTTTACTCGAGCTTCCATTCTTTTCCATCTTGAGTTTTGAAAACGTTTCTTCTCTATCACTAAGTCTCAACACTTAGCCAATTTTCACAACTTTTCTTCCTTCGAGGTTGAAATGTCATCTTGGATTATCTTCTTCGTCACTTTAAATCATCACCGCTTGGTCTCGACGTTTCTCCTGCAAAACAAGCAAGGAGAAGAGTATTAGAACATTTCATAATATAAATTCAACTTACTTACTAGGATTTTCGTGTTTTAACTTCCAAGGGTTCATCGTCTTCACTAGCCAACTTTGCGTTCAAATTCTTCATGCCTTAGCCAAATTTTCAACCCATCTTGCATTCTGCTCGGCGTACTTCACTCTGATATTTCATCCGACTTAGGCCCGAGAAAAATGCATTCATCAGGAATTTGATCAAAAATTATCTAGGTGCCCAACTTCAAATTCATCCGCCAAGGTGATATTTCAACATCTTCTTCCTTTCTTGCCTTAGAAATTTTTTTAAACTTTTACTTAGGAAATTCATTATTCAAGTGCCCATCAAAAATCTCCATTCTGAAGGCTTCGGCGAACTGCAGAAGATTTTGAAATCCATTCCTCATCGCAGACGTCCAATACCCAGAAGAAAATTTACCCCAGAAAGCATCGAATTCATGTGTATCCAAACGAAGGGGTACATTTAATTTTTGAATTTTCAAACCTTAGAAAAATATTTCTCAATCAAATTTATCCTCATTCTTCATCTCTGGGCAAATTTTCCTTGCTCGGCCTTGAAAATTTTAACAATTTCATGAAGCTGGCACCTTTTGGCATATTTCACAGCCAATTCCTTCTTGCCTCAGAAAACTTTATCCCTTCAAGTCTAGGCGCAAATGGAGGGTCACACTTCAAGTTTCACATACTTAGAATATTTTTATCTTTCCACAAGTCAAAGGCGCAGTCAAGGGGTTGAGGTTCAAATTTTTTCATACTTAGCATATTTCCTAGCTCAACGCCTTGGAATCTTTCACTTTGCATGCATCACGCCTTGGAATTTCCACTTGCCTTCTAATACCTTGAGTGCGCATATGGCTAGGCAAGCTTCTAGTTTTCATAACTTAGAAAATTTCAAGGACTTCCCTCCTTCGTTGGGCGCATTTAAGGTGTCCAACTTCAAGCTTAAATGCCTTAGAAAATTTTCAATCACCTTCTCTTCTCCTTGGGCGCAAATGGAGGGATGAACTTCAAATTTCACAGAGTTAGAAACTTTTTCAAATTTTTATGCAAGGTGAGGCGCATTTGAGGCCCTCTGCTTTTAATTTTCCACACTTAGGCAAATTTCATGGAGCCTCTCATGAGTCAAGGCGCATTAAGGGGTGCCTCCTTCAAGTTTTGGTGCCTTAGAAAAAAAAATTTCCCCCATGCTTCTAACTTAGGCGCATTTACTAGGGTCACCTTCCACTTTCCAAGACTTAGAAAATTTTACTTGCTTCCATCCTCTTCAAGGGTGCATTTTGGAGGTTGTGCTTTCACTTTTCATACTTAGAATATTTTTCAAGCTCTACAAGCTTGAGGGCGCAAATGGCAGGGTCTGCTTTCAATTTCCATACTTAAACTTTTCAACACTTGGCCTCCTTAGCTCCTGGGCGCATTTGGCAGGGGCAACTTTCAATTTTGACACTTAGAAACTTTTTCCATCTCCTCTTTTGAGCTGGGCGCATTTATCCCCTCATGCTTTTAATTTTCAACACTTAGTGAATTTTTACTCCAACTTCAACTTCAAGGGCGCACTTCACCATGGAGCTTTCAACTTTCCAGACTTAGAAAAAAATTCAAACCACCTTCTCAAGCTAGGGCGCATTTAGGACCCCCTACTTCCAATTTTTGATACTTAGAAAATTTTGAAGCTCCACATGCAAGTTTAGGCGCATTTTGGGGCTTGAGCTTCAAATTTTGATAACTTAGAGAAAATTTCATCAAGCTTTAACCTCAAGGGCGCATTTGGAGTAGGCAACTTCAAGTTTCTAACACTTAGAAGATTTTCACCCTCATTCTTTCCTCAAGGGTGCATTTTCATGGGTGAGCATCAAGTTTTAATGCCTAAGTAAAATTTTCATCCTTTTGCAAGCTAAGGGCGCATTTTGACCTGTGAGCTTCCATTTTTCCAGACTTAGAAAATTTTCAAGGCTCTTGCCAGCTTGAGGGCGCATATCATCCTGTGAGCTTCCATTTTCAATGCCTTACTAAATTTCCTGCCTCATCTTCAGCTTTTAAAGGTGTTCTTCACTGGCTGGACTTGAAAATTTATCAATTTCAGTGAATTTTATGCTCTTTGCCTGATTTAGGGCAACTTGATCATGCTAACCCTAATTTGCTATTTTTAGAAAGTTTTTCAACTTTGCACTTCAAGCTAATTTCAAGCTCCAAAAAGGCTGGATTTTGCTTTGTTTCGAATCTCGAGATGTGGTTGAGCTATTGATGCCTGATATCCGTATGCCTCTGCTATTTTTAGCAACCTGCTAAAAATAGTAAATGTTCAGAATAAGCTCAAACTTTGTGTGCTGCCTGCCTGAGGGGTGTTGATCGTGGGTGGAAGCTACCTTCGCATGATTGTCGTGTTTCGCCCTTGAATTTAGGAAACCCTAATTCTTTTGCATAGGCCTGCTAAAAATAGTAAGTGCTTGATTTTCCATCCTCTGCAACTCCGTTTGCCTTGAAATTCGTGCCATGGGATCCTTGTCAGCTGCTTGACCTGTTCATACTGACGCTTCACGCTGACCTGCTGTTTATAGCATGTTTCTGGGGGTGGCTTACTATTTATAGTAACTACTTGCTTCTGAGACTTCCACAACTCCGTTTGATTTGAAATTCGAATGGGGTGCTCCTCACCACGTGACCTGCCCGCTGACATCGGCGCATGCAACTGATTTGCTATTTTTAGCCTGTTTCCAAAATGACTTACTATAAATAGTAAGTGCTCCGTTTGTCTTCAAATTTTACCAGCAGATAGTTTGAAGGATGCTAATCGCAGTGGTTTACACCGGTTTTCAAAAATTCTGACTTTTTACCCCTCTTTTCAGGCCCTGGATCCGGAAACCCTAATTTTCTCTGCATGCGTATCAAATGATCTCCGTTTGTTCTCGTTTCTGCTGCATTGCGATCAGCTCGTGATTCTGAAGAGCTGGGAGGCGGCTGCCGGGATGCACCTGCTAAAAATAGTAAGTTCTCACATAGGTGGTTATCTCCGTTTGCATGTCACATCACTGCGAAGCCCTCGAAAAACCCATAAAGAATATGCCATGACATGCAAACCCTAAAAATAGCCTCTAAAGGTTGACCTCTGAAAGTTGTCGTCTCATTTTGCATGTTATATTGTTGCGAAGGTCTCTGAAAACCCAGAAGGAATACGCAAACATGCATTGAAAAACTCTTCGTTTAAGCCTTGAAATCTGCTTCAGAAGCTGAACTGCTAAAAATAGAAAGTTGACTGTTTCAGCTCAAATTTTGCAGGCGAGCAGCTTGATGTGTTCTGAATGCAGTGTGACTGTCGGAATTTCAAAAAAAGCTGACCGAATGCTCTGAATTGCATAATTACTAAAAATAGTAAGTTGCCAAAATCCGATGAAACTTTGCTGAGAGCTTGCTAGAAGCATACTAACAGCAATGCCAAAGTTAGATTTCAACTTGATTACTTCATTTGATTTTAAATCGGCTGGAGAGTTCAAAACCCTAATTCTCAAACTTGGCCAAAACTTCAATTCAAGCTCAATGGCGAGCATAATCCCGGAAAGACAGACAGTAGAAAAGAGAGACAAAAACAAACTAAAATCAAGCCAAAAGTTTGGAACGAAGCAAAAAATTAGGGGGGTCCCCATTTGCAATGGGGCGATGTGTGAAAAAGGTCACAACAGTTCCTACTGAGAAAAGGGGGAAGTTTCAACCTGTAGCTCAGTTGGATCCTTCATGGTCGATGACATTTTATTGGACGACCCTTGATATGTAGGCATAAGGGGGAGAGGAAACAACATAGCCTACCAGAAAGAAAAGGAAGCAAAAGGATGCATCGGGTGACAGAGGAGAAAGTGCTAAGGCTATGTGCCCATAGAGTTGTCATCCTGTACATCGACCACCACATCAAAGGAGGTATCACTTACAGCAAATGCACAATCATTGCCGAAGATGGATATAGATGAGGCAATACCAGTTAGTGAGACCACTACAAATGTGACCACTACAACAATGCCAATGCCAACCAAGCTACCAATAGTGCCCATACTGCCAGCCACACTACTAGGATTACCAAGACCGCCAACCACACTACTAGTATTGCCACTCATAATGCTAGCACCACCAATTACTTTGCTAGTGGGACCCGCTCCACCCATCAAGGTCTCTCTACCAAGGGATATCCCCTTGCCAATCGATGTCACACAAATTGATCATTGGTTAGAATTACTTGGGATTCCAATGCAAGCACTAGCATTTCCTTCGCCGAGTTCTCCCAGAGTCATGGCTGAGGGACTCGAGCAACAAGACACCAATTGACCGGTCATGGTTATTGATGATGTGGAGCCTGGTCCTTCATAGGAAAACCCGCCAGATGTTATACACACCCAAGAGAGTGGGGGACCCCCTCAAGTACTACAACCACCTTCGGCTACATAGGAGTTGCCACTACCCAAACCATCAAGCGAGGATGAGGAAGAGGAGGCGAGTGAGTTTGAGGGGCTAATTGGTGAGATTGCTAAGCCTGATGAGATGGACCCACTTGGCATGGTCCAACCATATATCTAGAATCTCCAGTCGATGGCGGCGGTGATGCAGGAGGTTGGAGACATATCCAGAGGGCTCGACATAGGACATTCTTCGCTAGTGGCAAGAGAAGTCCAACACATATTAGCATTTGTATAGATAGAGTGTGAAGGGGAGTTTAAATCGTTGCTTCACTTCTCGAGGATGGCCTAGAGTAGAGACGTCGGCGATGAAGGCTAGTTGGTACCTTGCTAAGCCTTCAGTCAGTGGGGAGGGATGCTAGAGTGATTTCAGCCCTGTTTGGTATAGAATCTTCATTCAAAGATGTGTTTTATAGGCTGAAGCATTAGATAACCTCCATTGACGAGCTTACACAAGAGAAGAATGAGGTCCTTCAGATGGTACAGAGAGTACGTGATGAGTTGGCTGAGTGCACACAGAAATTTCAAGAACAATTTTCTCAACAAACACAACTCACTACCACTAAACGGGCTAGAGCGATGGTCGTGGAGGCCAAGCTAGCGGATGAGAAAGATATTGAGCAAACCAAACGTTAGTTGATGGAGGTTGCGTAGATGGTGAAGGCAACAAGAGAATGTGAAATGATAGCAAACCACTACTTGAGGCTGCGCACCAAGGAGGTCCATAGACTTTTGCAGCTATGCTCCTCTACATCCATCCCTACATCATGTATACATTTAGGGATGCCTTCTCATCCCCCTTCTCAATAGTTGTAGTTTGGGTTGTTTAGCTCCCAATTTTGTTTGTTGTCATCTTGAAGATGACTTTCTTTTTGGGGGGGGCTGATGTAGTTGTCGGTAAGTAAATAAATAAATAGGTTGTTTTGTAATTAGTCCCCAACAGTTGGTTGTTAGTTGGTAGTTACTAGATTGGTGTTCTCAACCAACGTCAGCTTGCTATATATTTCCTCATTGTATTCATAGTCGGGGACCACATGCATATGTATCTTGTAACTATTGCATATCTGATGAATGAATAAATACATGATATATCTTTTGAGCATTGTTATGAGTAACTGATATATTCTGTTATTTGCTGTTATGTATTTCCGTTTGCTCTCTGTTTATCGTTCAAATAGCATTATCGAGTAAATATATGCGAAAGAGATCATAGTTGATAAGATCTTTTGGAAATGTCCAACTAGAAGCTTTTCGGAATGGCTACAAGATGAACTTGATATCCTTTTATTGCTCCTATCTATTGGAAAGGGCCTCTTTTAGGGGATTCATGGATGGTCTGGAACAGCTGCAAGGGTTTATAGATCATTTTTCTTTGGAGGTCAAGATGCCATGCCATCATTTATGAGGATACTTCCCCTCTTAATATGGGGAAGTTGATGCTTTTCAAACAAGAGTTGGCTTTGATTGTACAAGCTAAGTTTGAGTAGTTTCAAAGAGATGTGAACTCTTTTCCCATTGGGACATAGGCTCAAGTGCTTTCATTCCTTGCCTATATGGGGAGAGAATCCACTTGTTAAGCATTATGCTCAGATGATGTAACTATTTAATAATGTGACTTTTAGTTCATTGGAAGTTTTATATGAAGCATTTTTTTTCAATAATTTTTATTTTGTCATTAATAGAATTAACAAAGAGTGCCATAGTTGTAAAATCAAAGCTATATCAAGAAAATTTAAGTTAAGAAATAACTTTAAGCTGCCAAATGGCTTGCCAACCTAGTGGTTTCCAATCAGAGCAGAGGTATTATTGTAAAAATCAAAGAGATCAATTTTTGAAAAGATCTTGAAAATTCCATGATGATGTGGAAGTGATATGGCAGAATTTGGAAAAATATAAGAATCATTAATTGGTTGGGAAAGTATCTTAATAAGAATAACAAAAGGAGTGGCAAAATAGTGGATTTTTTCACTTCTTGTTTCGAGTCGGAAAAATTCTTTCTTTCTCCTATTATACTACTCCTTTAACTTCTTGGATTTTGTTGTATTTTCTCATCACTTTTCCTTCTCATCTCCTATTTCTTTTGTTTTGCCACCTTCTAGACTTGCTATTGCACATGTCTCCTTGGCATTTGTCATTACCCTTGCCCACCCTTTTCTTCACCCTTGAGCTTATTTCCTCTTGAGCCTTTTACAGTTTTGACAACTTCCATTCCATTTTCTCACTTATCTGCTTCTTATTGTTGCCCAACTCATCAATGCCCTTTGTGCCTTCTCTACTTTCTTTTGGTCTTTAATCTCCATGCTCCCTTCCTTATCCCATGCTGCCCTAATTCTTTTATGCTTATTTCTTTCTATATGGATGTCTTGTCATTTTCCTTCTGCTGTCTTAGTAATGGTATTTTGGGGATTTTTCCTCTAGTTTGGCCCATGGCACCATTCTTCAATAGAGAAAATGTATATATATCCTAGGCTTCATTGGAGATGTAAGAACACTCCTTTGGTTTGAATGCCCACCAAGTACATTGCAGTCGCACTAATAGGAGTGATGAGACTTATGAGCACGAAATAAATCTTAACCATCCCTCTTATTTTAGTGGCCCTTGCTCTTGCACCTGTATCATTTACTGTCCTGTGCCAGACACTGCTAAAGATTCAGTGATGATTGCTGCTAGAAGACTTGCTCCTCTCCCTACCAACTCCTTATGATGCTTGGGTGGCTTCAATGTTCAAATTCCTATTAGTGATTCCCAGACTCATAGCATTTGAACTCATCATAGGAGTGCTCTTCTACAGATCTCAATTGGAAGTCTGGGAAAGCAAGTAGTTGTTGAGGAGATAAATAGGAACAGCAATGTCTCTTCTCCAAATTTCAAAATGCCTTGCTAAAATGATTCCATTGTAACCAATCAACTCAAGCTAATTCTTCTTTCATGTATTGGAACTCTTAGTATGGCTGTGGTGATGGGAACAGCTCATCCACAGTCCCCTTGCCTTTATCAACTGTAGGTGAACAAATCAAAATGGTTTAAGGAGCAAGCTAAGCTAATTCATAATATGGTGAGAATGAATGAGGAATTCTATCAAGCGGTTAAAAACTTCAGTGGCTGCCCTTCCTTCTGGGACCAGATAATTCCTTCATTCAAGAAATAGGAGATATCACACACGCCAATACAAGGAACTGGATAGATCCATAGTCTTCTTATTTCTTCTTTGCACATATACTTTGTAATAATGATTTGTGGCCACTATGGTCCTTTTGACCTTGGATTGGCGTCTCACCTCATTTGGGCATTTTTGCTTCTTGTATCTGCAGGTTTTAGGCTTCCTTATGGGATCCTTCTTACTCCAATAGATTCCATAAAGAATTGTTATTCTGTGTGAACCTCCACCACCCAACTGATAGCTGCATAGCAAGGCTGCCATCTGATGGCTCATCCTTTTTAGAATACCTATGTAGTATTATTCTTAAAATGCATCCCCAAAGCAATTTTAGCTGTGCTTTACAAGGTATTCACTTATGAGAGATAGAAGGAAAATGATAAAGTACCATAGGATTCACCTAACGATTTTCTAGTAGAGGATAGTGTACACTGTATGTGGTGCATAGAATGAAATTTCTCACATTAAATAGAGACAGAATTGACTGAAACTAGTTATAAGCTAAATATTTGACTAATTCTATTAAGGTCAGCTTATAGCCAATACAGAGAGGAAAAACATGCTAGAGAGAAAACTGAAACATTATCATGAAAATATTTTTAAATAAAACAAAAATGCAATTGATTTTTAGCTTAATATTTGGGAGTACATTAGTTATACAATTTATGTTTTGTAAAATTTTGGACCAATTTTTTCAATTTTTGATTACAATAAGCAATGCAACACACATTTGTTAGGGTTAGCTCTTAAACGAAAACGATGCGGAATACAACTCTAACCAAGGATGTACACCAGGATCCCGAGTTGGGCAAGGTGTGAGCATATGGTCAGAGGATCTCAATGCACTGCTAAACTGAGTAACTCTAACCAAGAATGCGCCGAGAGATGGCGAGCATATGGTCAGAGGATCCATGTAATGCAGTGACGGCTCAGCCAATCAGTAACATGATATTACAATGCAAGTTTGGAATGTAAATAGGCGGAAAGCCAGCCTCTTCCACTTATTCAGCGGGTATTACAATGAAGCAAAGGAAGAAGAAGTAAGATTGCTGACAGTACTACTGTTCAGCTTACAATGAATTAGAGAGTGCTTGCCAATAACATAGAATAAGAAGTCTAACAATGCTGCAATATAGTATAATGTCTCCTCAATGATCACAATGACTTTCAACCCGAACCCAACTCAAATGACAAACTTTATGCAAGCTGATATGACAGACCAGCAACCTATATGCACTAACCAGCACCCTAGGAATTCACTAAAATGCTCATAAAATGCTCCAGACAACTCCAAATGACTTGAAACTGATTGCAAATGACCTTAAAACTGATGGCGCCCACATCCCAATGAAGAAACTCACACATGCAACCTCTAATAATTAATGGCACAAACTCCAAGCTGCTGCAAATGGTACGGCCTTCCAAAAGGGGCGATTTGCCTTGGGAAAATCACAAACATCAAATAAAAATTTGTAAATTAGCACAAATGGCCGCCCTACATAGAGAAAGAGATGGCAGCAATACCCAAAATGATTATATTTGTATTTTTTGAAATATGAGCAAAAACAACATTCAGCTACTTGAAGTCAGCAACTCCAAAAATTCACTAACATGCTCAAACTGGACTACAAATGCATAATAACTTTTACAATGCAATTTCTCACTACAAAAACTCACTCAACTACAAGCTAACTCTCCACTAGTTGCTTTCTTTCAAGCAAGAAGTCGAGCCAAGGCTAGGAGGCATTCATTCTTCAAAGCAATCCAAACGCCATTTTGGCAGCATAACTTTACTGTAGACATAAGATGAGAAAAAGAAGAGAAGAGGTCTCCTTATAAAGACTTGCCAAGCATCTTCTAGAAGCATCTAGAAAGTGCGCCCTAATTCAATTTTGAATTTGACTTCATTTCCCTCCAAGTATAGGCGTCCCTTTTCATGAGGTAATATTTGATTTTGATAAAATAATAGGCTCCTTGAAATTGGCGTCCCACTTTAAGCTTTCCATCAATTTGGCCTTTAGAAAATATTAAAATAATCTCTTGATGAGACATGCCACCATGAAGTCCCCCTTTTAAAAACAACTTGAAGTAATAAAGCTCGGCCAAGGGGTCAACATTAAAATATAACATTATTTAAATCAACTTAACTTATCTCTCCAAAAAGCATCCAAAGGCCGAAAATTATCAAACCAACTAAACTGGCTGAAGAAGTGAGCCAACTACACTAAAAACCACAAGCCACTGCCATAAATAGAATTTACTAAAAAGAGTAAATTCCTGAAGGTGCTCGGATCATATTGCAAGTCATACCACTGCGAAGCTCTCTGAAAACCCAGAAAGAATCCGTAATTCAATCTCCAAACTTCGAGCAACAACATCCTCCAAAACGGGAAACCCTAATTTTACCCTCTGAGTCGCCTATGGGTCTCCGGAATAGGCCAACGGTAAACTAAATTGATCACACTCGAGAAGGGGACATTACATGTTTCAAATATATAATTTCATCTTTGAATTCCTTAAAACTTCTAGAAAAGACAAATCCATAGGTCATCCATATTTACATATTGTGGCCATATTCATACATTTGAGCAAGTCAGACATGGGAATTTCAGATTTTCCGACTGTTGGTTACTAGTTCCTTTTCTTTCATGTCAAGTTTGATTATAGATACAACTATCTTTCATAGCTATTTGTATTAATTGTGCCTGCTTCTATATTGTACTTGAGGGAATTATATTAGGATATGCAGTTCAAGTAAAAGTATGTCTTGAATGAATATGTAATAATTAATGCACAAACTTATTTTGTTAGCCATTTTTGAATGCACAGGTGCAACGGGGCTGGAAAGAAGGTGAAGTTGGAAAAGAAGAACACAATGCTGATGATTGGGCATTGACAAAAGTTCCTCTAGTAAGAATTGCTTAGTATATCTCAATGAGGATAGCTTCTAAGGATTTTTAGGATGGTCTGTTGTGTTGAAAGCTTCTACAAACACATCCTCCCAGAGGCATACCTATTCTGCCAAAGTTACTTGGGACTTGTGCTTGGTCCCATCTCCTAGTTTTACTTAATATATTTGTGGGAAAGATGGCACTGAAAAAGAATCCTGGTGAACAGCGAAAAATATACCAACCTCACCAGTGATAGAAAATATTATTAGAAAGAGGATTTTTTTTTCATTGCTGAATGCATGGGTTAAATTTTAAATTTTATGTTTTAACTTCTGATTAATCAAAATCATCTGTCAATTTTACTTAGGAGTGGAGAGCATTTATAAACTTGCTTGTAAAAATCAGGTCTAATATAACTTCACTTCAGTGTTACCAAGTATGGATGGTTTTTAACATTTCCATCATATATATTTGCTTATATTGCGTGATAGCAAGAAAACCATTTTAAAACAGTGCAAAGTGGTCAACCTTTAGTCGACCATTCAAAACCTAGTAAATTAGACAATGGATATAGTTTTACATTGCAAATAGGTGAGTAAAACTTAAAAATAAAGGCTGCAATTGTTTTATCGTACAACATCAGAGTTCCAAGTTGGATGTTGGTTATTACAAATTTACATCTATGGCACTCCACAATCAAACAGTATTCACTACAGTTCATATGAAGTTTTAGGGAGAATGCCCAGGGTTATAAGGTTATAAGGATAGGTAATTGTTCATATGATTAACATCAACTATTATTTTATAAATTCTTTAGTAGTATTTTCTATATATGTATTGATTGGTAGTGTGGGTTTAGTAGCCCCTACAGCTCTGGAACACAAACAGGAGCCTGATCTGTAGGCATTTATCATGTTCACTTTTTCATGTAAATGAGAGCACTTTCCTTAAGGTATGAGTGCCCTAGAGTTAGCGTCCAGTGGTTCCCAGGGAAATTGAACCTGGGTCTTAATTGTTGTAATTCTCTATTTTTACCATTCAATCAGGCCTTCTGAACATATTATTATATTTTTTAATATGTACTTTATCAGTTTTTTAGTGAACCCCTTTTTCCTTTTTTAAGTTTTCCATATAAAATTCTGTACAAAAGTTGTAACCAACTTCAATTATTGTGAAAGCTGTCGGTTTCATTGTTTATGTTGTGATTTTATGCTTATAAAAAAATTAGGCTTTTGGTATTTTATGTACATATATGAAACAGAATCATTCATCTCTGTTATTTCTTATTTTTGGAAAACTTAAACAAGTTGCAAGATTAACTGTTCTTCTGCTAGGTGCTTGTTCCCATTGCAAATGGAACAGATGAGATAGAAGCTGTTGTAGTTATAGATGTTCTGAGGAGAGCAAAAGCAAATGTCATCGTTGCTTCTGTAGAAGACAATCTGCAAATTGTGGCTGCAAGAGGAACAAAAATTGTTGCTGACAAGCTAATTGAAGATGTTACTCAATCGAATTATGATTTGATCCTTTTGCCGGTTAGTTCTAGTTAACTCGGACTTCTGATTTTATTATTCTTTTTAATGCTGTGTATGCTTGAAAGACTGTTTTGCCAAATGCCCATTTTTTGCTCTTTATGGAAACATAAAAAGTTGGAGGTTTATCAAAGAAGTATGCAATCTGGAAGATTTTTTCAGTCAAATAGGTTTTTCTAAACAAATTCTTACTAAATTACTTTTATTTTAATGAAAGGAAACAAGTTATTCTCATTTGATTTCTCCTGGTCACAATGGTATGACATCCATTATTTATAATGCCCCAGAAATTTGACAGTGTAACAGCTTTAAAAAGCTTGGAAAGGATAGAAACAGAATTACATTGCACTGAAAGTCAGAGATACATATGTTCCAAGTCCCTATGTTCCCATATGTTTTTCTTCTTTCTATTTTTTCAAAAAGTTATAGGTATATATTAATGCATGCCTGTGGAAAATATTTGGTAATACAGTCATTTATTGTGATATCGATAGTGGCATTATGCATATGGTGAGTGTGTAATATTGATATGTTATACAGGATGCATTTACTAGAAGGTTTGTTGGTACATAATATGTACAGATGGATGGTTGTAATGTTTGGTTGAACACTTAATCCAGAAGCTATGAACCTGCAATTTTAGTATTATACAATTGTCTCCCATTTTTCAGCTGGGGAGGGAGATTGAATCCATCACTATACATTACTATCATATGGAATTACCATAAACAAGATGCATTCACTGGAAGGTTTGCTAGTACAGAATATATGTGGGTGGATGTAACTCTTTTTGAGAGGGTGAGTACTTTTTTTGTCTAGGATCTAGGAACCTGCAGTTTTTTATATTATAGAATTGTTTCCCTTTTTTCCCATTTGGGGAGGAAGACAGAACACAATATTATACATTACTATCATACAAAGTAACCATTTTCAATATATATATATATATATATATATATATATATTTACCATTTTCACTGTTGGTTGGTCCATATTATAATTGAGGGTACCCTTCATTTTTACTACAATCTTGGTGCAATGAGGTATCTGCAGTGTTTGAGCGGAGGATCTCACTCACACTAGGCTAATGTGTTTCTGCTGCATCTCAGGCCTGAATCTATGGATGTTTGTAAACCAGATTATAGAATATTCATTTATAAAGCACTCAATGTATGCAAATATATATCATATGCTTAAGGTCATACATGCAGCCTTACACTGATTGCTGTGTCTTCTAGAACCTGTAAGTGCTTCTGTCAATCTCAGGGGTACTCAAATAGAATTTCAAGGAAAAATGGATATTACTGTCATCTAAGTCAATCCAATGTAAAATAGTATTTCCCACTAATTTGAACAAGACCTTTAGGTAAAAAGTCTATTACGATCAGTTCTTAAGTATGTGCTAATTGTAGGGAAAATGTAATTCTAAGGAAACATGCCCAAGACCAACCCAGCAAGCAAGTAGGTGATGGGATAGATAGATGTCTAATAAAAAGTTATTACATGTACAAAATAATTGGGCTCTTAAAATATTTTACATGCTCTGCTCCTATGAATAAAAAGGATCTCACCTCTTGCACATTATCCATTGCTATAGAAATTAGAAACATATATCAATGATAATAAATTGTGCGGCAAACATAAGAATAAGGAAACATGCCCAAGAACCAACCCAGCAAGCAAGTAGGTGATGGGATAGATGGATGTATAATAAAAAGTTATTACATGTACAAAATAATTGGGCTCTTAAAATGTTTTACATGCTCTGCTCCTATGAATAAAAATGATCTCACATCTTGCACATTATCCAGTAGTGTATTAACAGTACTCATACGTGGACTGGGTCTAGCTTCAGAAAAATAGCATATAAAATAATATTTTTATGATCGTCTTTTTTATTGTTTCCCATATATTGACGTATTCCTTTATCTATTTCTGGCCTATGACTGTGAATAGCTATTATTCCTACAAAAATTGTGTTTCCCACTGTAATCGGTTGAAGGTTCTGCCAGATAAAGTAATTTTTGTTTGTATGCCCATCATCAATAATCGTATAATCAAGGTGTATATAGATACAAAATCCTCAATTCTAGTAGGAGTCTTACATATACTGATATGTTGAGTACCTGCCAACTAACAACATTACTTGTTAAAACAAAAGCTAGCATGAGACTTTGTTGTTGATTCCATGGCAAGATTGATTGACCTATGTAGCCAACTGTACTGTATTTTCTGCAATGCACTTGTGGCTTTTGTTAAAGGAACACTTAACAGTTTATACTTGAATGAAGTATCTGATACTGAGATTATGCGGTAAACTATTTGGCCCCCTATAATATCATTTATTTTGACAGGTGTTGGTCTCCAGCACAGTGAGAAGACACAATTTCTTTGGATCAGTTCTATTTGATTATTCAGGTCTCAAATTTACTGATATTAATACTCTGACTAGATTCACCATGCGTTTTACGATTACTAAATAATGTGATCTTTTGTTTTAGTTCTTTACATTGAACTTTTTGCAATTAAATCTTCTGTCTGTAACCTTGTGGTTGAACAAGTTCTATTTGCAGAGACCCCTATTAAATTTACAGCATGACATTAAGTCACAAACTTTTATGAACGTAATACTAACCTGGTGAATGTATAAAATGGAGAGCGAGCTTGTTTAATAATTCTTTTACTGTTCATATTAGCTGTTTATTAGTTATTCGGATTCCTGTAACAGTTTGTTCCAAAGGAGGTTAAATAGCTTTTAGATTGCTACCATATGAACTTCAAAGGTTGCTTATACTTAAAAATTGGGCATAGGGTGGTCTGCATGGAGCTGAAAGATTAGGTTCATCCGAACACCTGGTCAAATTGCTTAGAGAGCAAGCAAAATCAAACAAAGTTTATGGAGCAATATGTGCATCAGCAGTAATGCTGGACAACAAGGGTTTGTTAAAGGTATGCATAGCTATGTTTTATTAGGTAACATGCAACAAGAGAAAACCAATGGGTGTGTTGCCATATGCTTTGGTTATGTATTGAAGGTGTTATTCTCTTGACAGGGTAAAAAAGCTACATCTCATCCAAACCATTCAAGCAGACTCTCAGACCAGAGTGCGGTGAATGTAAGAGTTGTAGTTGATGGCAAGGTGATTACAAACATGGGAATAGGAGCTACCATGGAATTTGCAATGACTATTGTTGAAAAGGTCTTTGGGTTGGAAACAACCAATCTTATTGGTAAAGCCATGGTTTTCTCATAGGCTGATGGAACTATCACTTGTATGGTTTCACTGATAACTCATCAAAATAATATCTTATTAGATGAGAAAAAATAAATGCTGAAAATATTAACCTTTGAATTATTAGCCATGCATATGTGCCAGAGTTCTTCGTTGAATAATTTTGGAAATCAGTGTGCTATTCTTTTCACTGAAAGAACTGTATGTTTCCTCTCAATTTTCCCATATTATCAGATAAAGGTTAAAACACTGCAAATTTAGATGATTTTCATCATTTTTGTTGAAGTTGGATGAAATGAATGTTTAAGAATCTAAGATGATTAGAGGTTTAATGCATTTGAAGAAATATTGTGCAATTTCAAAATTCTTGACCTTTATATTGCCTTTACTTGAATAAAGTTCACCTACATCATCACCACATGAATACACATATGCGCCTACCAGCAAAGGATTTTGTTTTTTCCAATGCCTTGCGCCAAATGGTTTACTGTTCAACATTTAATATGTATTTTAGGTTACCTTATTTGGTGAAATAGCCTCTAACCATATTTAAGTTATTTTGAGCTTGACTTTATAAACTCCAAATAATACTTTGACGTATGATTTGGTAGGGATGCAATATGGTTTTGCTTTATATTAAAAAACCTTAAAGGGTAGAGATCAAAACATATTCTTTATAGAATTATCGTATATGAAGCTTTTTTATTGTTAGTTATATATCTAAATTCGTGTGTGCGGCTGCCTCTTCACTGACAACCAAAATTTGTAGAGTAAGTCGAGAGAAAATTTGTTGACTGTGGGGTTTTGTGATGAGTTTCTAGATTCTTTTCTAGGGTCTCCATCAAGATTTTGGAGGTTTTTTTCCTAGTAGATGGGCATTTATATGATATGTGGAATAATCCACAGAGAACATATCCTGTTAAAGAAGAAAATTGGAACCACTTGTGATTCAATTTACCATAATTTTTCTCTGTGATTTTTTTCCCACATAATTTTGTGATCCAAGTTGTACAAGTTCTTCTCCACAAAAGTTGCTACATCAATAACCTTTGTTACCAGGTTCTTCTCTTTTGCCCCCCGTACCTATGTGGGTACGATTTTGGTCCTAGTTCTTTGTTGGTTCTTCTCTAGGTTCTCCTAGGGTCCTTCTCGAGCACCCCGGGTTCCCAAGGACTTTGGACGAACTTGGGCTAGACCCAGGGGAGCCAAGGGTTCCCCCCCCCCAAAAAAAAGTAATTTTTTAAAACATTTTTTATGTAAGTTAACAAGAAACAGGTAGGTAATTGGTGTTGTAACAAGAAATGCTAGCTTTTTGGAGACATTGGGTATGGTTTTCTGTAAAATGTATATGCATATGTATGTATATGTGTATGTATATATGTATATGTATGCATATATGTTATATGTGTATGTATATATAATGTATACATACATGATACATACATACATAAACAAGTAGGTAATTGATGCAGTAACAGGAAATGCCAACTTTTGGGAGACATCGAGTATGGTTTGGTGTTAAATGTATATGCATATGTATGTATGTAGACATACATGATACACACACACACACACACACACACACACATACATACATACATATATATATTCTCGTACCCATACCCAATGAAAATAAATTGTCGTACTGTTGTACCTGTACTCGTACCTACACCTAAACCGGTAACTTAGTGAATAACAATGAATGTTGATATAGTGTTTGTATTGGTTTTCATTTACAGCTTACTAAATTTAGTAAACACATTGACATCGTAAACAATACCCTTGTAGAGGAAATTTTCAATTGCACTTTAATCTTGCTTACTTAGTAGGTTTGAATCTCACAAGATTCCATTTGAAATTGGAGTTGTGGGTATGTAGGAAGTCAGATGACAAATAGGAAGAGTATTAGATTTTTTTTGGAAGTGCCTCTGTGTGATTTAAATGATCTTTGTGAACGATTTTACGAAATGTGTGAATCCAACCAGCATGCTTTACATAGCTCACCGTTGTTAAAGGATTTATCTTGACTTGCAAGCCCATGCCCACAATGAATTTTAGGGGTGAAATTGTAGCCTGCAACTTCATTCTAATGATACTCAGAAGATCTCCAGAGATATGAGTGGTTTCAATTTTTATGTCAGATATGACAAAAGGGTATGTAGAGATTCAGGTGGATCAATGAGGCAGAATTGTTGGCTTGTGATGTGGTATATGCCTAACAAGACAAAATATTAATGTTCACTTGTGACCAAAATACACTCACTTATGTTAGTAAAGACATAAAAGTTGATGAGATAAAATTTGACCAAGAGAAAATAATAGTGGAGACTGAAAATGAGTACATCGCTCATAATTATGGAAGCCTAGGTTGAAGACTTGATCTAGAGATCCATTCAATTAGGTATTAAAATCAGTTCTCCTTGGTGACACGTCCCCTACTCTAGTATCCCCGTTCCTGTACTTGAAACATCTCAGGGGTTTGAGGATGCCTTGGGAATGTTCCTCCCCCCATCCCCACCCCCCACGCATCCCCAATTAGCGTGAAAAAGGGGGACGTCCCTGAAATGTCCCCAAAAAAGCAAGGGATGACAAAGGATGGCTAGGGGATGGCCAAAAGTCCCCTAACCGTCCTAAGGACAACTAGCTTGTAATGGACAAGATCGTAGAATATACAAATGGAAATGAAAATGCAAGCCAAATACACATTAGATATGTGAAATTCTTATGGTAGATATGCCACTTTTATTTAGAAAGAATATAGGGAATATTTACAAAATTTTAAGATGTGAATATGCAAATTACTCTCTAACTATACATGATGCACAATATAGGTATTATACACAATAGTATAGCTAGGCTTCAAGTATATGTTCATAAATGTCCAAACCATATGGGCACATGACATGCACTTTGATGACAACAAGTGTCAAACCCACAGTGTCATGTCCTATGGCATAGTTGTTGCTAAGGGTCATACACTATGGTGCCAAATGTCAAACTCATACGGTGTTGTGTCTTTTGGTGCAAAGGCCACCAAAGTGTTGTGTCCATATAGTGGCACTTTGTATGATGTAGTTACCATCATGTTGCACATGAATGGTCTAGTTGCACACAAGCATGTGTAGCCATTTGTAGGGTTGCATTATGTCCACAAGTAGTGTTGCATAGTTGCATGCGAGCATTATGCACAAAGTGTAAGTGTTGCATTAAGGTATGTGAAATAATATGGTGTGTGCATTGTGCAATGTTGAGTGTGTTGATGACATTGACATGTGAGGCTATGCTCAAATCATACACCCTATCTTGAAGATCAATGGTTCTCATTGTGTCATTAATGAATTAAGGAAATCACATGCACACTTGCTAAAATTGTACCACTTTGCTTGATCTATGTATTGCTCAATTTAGACTATCCTATTGGTTCTTGGATTCTCCAACCTATTATTAGTTATTTCTAATGGGTTGTGAATCCTTATGATTAAAACAAGTAAAATGTTGGGCCAATGAATGAAAGATATATGACTCTCTCCTACACTTTAGGCTTGTTAGACCCATTTTTAAACTCGCCAATTTTTAAACTTTTTGCCTCAAAATGCTAATGTTGAGTTTCTTCTAGTCCAAAACTTAACAATTATCCTCAAAAGTAAGTCATTCGACAACCTGAAGCAAAATCGCTCATCATCCCTAATCCAATCCTCAAGTGTAGTGGCAAAAAGTGGTGAAATCCACGAAAACAATTAAATTTGAAAATCAGTAATATTTGGTACAAATTCCTTCAATGGGGTTATTCTTGGGGGTATTTCGACCAATGTGGCCAATTTTTGAGTCTTGACTCTTCACAAGCTGAGATATTTTAATGCTTCAATTTTCTATTTGTGAGATTACGAAAACAATTAAATACGAATTTTCAAAGAAGGTGAGAAAATTTCACTTAATGGGTTTCTTTGTATTGGTATCTCGAGCAATATGGAAAATTTTCAAACAAAGAAGTGCATCCAATTAAAAGTTATGAAAATTTCTTGGTTTGATGGGATCGTGAATTTTACTGGCTTTCAAGTTGCTATGGCAAAATTTATCTATATTATTTTGGATCAAATGTTGTTGAAGCGTGATTGAAGTTTTATGGATAGAAGAGGTGTACAAATTCCATGATCTCGGTGTTTTAATTAATTAATTACTTATTTTAATTTAATAAGTAATTAAATAAGTAATTAAGAGCATAAGTAGGAAAATTAAATTGGAATTAAAATGAGGTTGTTCAAACTCACAACTTAAAGTTAGAGAAATAGGTTGTGAGATCGCAAACTTCACAACTCACAACCAAAAAATCTAACTTAGAAAAATGGGTTGTGAGTTCGCAAACTTCACAATTCACAACCCAAAATTCTAACTTAGAAAAATGAGTTGTGAGTTCACAAACTTCACAATTCACAACCCAAAATTCTAACTTGGAAAAATGGGTTGTGAGTTCACAAAATTCCCAACTCACAACCCAAATTTCAAAGTTTAAGAAAAAGAAAAAAGGTTGTGAATTTGTATAATTAATTTTAGCTAGTCATTCCTACTTTGAAGGAAAGCTATTAATAGTTTTCACTTTTCAAAGCAAATGAAATTGCATTAAACCCAAACTTCACTATGGTTCTTTTCCCTCCTATTTTTAGTATTTTGTGGGGAAAAATAAAGATAATGGGTAGTTGATGCATGCAAAAGGCGTAAGTAATTAATTTGCAAATTTAAGACTTTTGTTCCACGCCTATATCAAAGGATAAAGTTACAATTAACACATGCAAGAGGCCGTTTGTGACTGGGTTACATTTTGAAACTTCTTTACGCCCCCATTAATTAAAGGCAATAAGGGCACGAATTGTGAGGCAACCATCAATGAAGGGAGGGCATGAGATGACAGGATGGTGAACTCCTTCTGTAAAGGGTTGAGATAAAAACGGAGTGTGGAAGAGGCTCTGGCTAAAAATATTTGTGGGCCTTCCTACTCATGGTAAGTATCGCCTTCTTAAACATGTCGATCATAATGAAGTACTCAAAGCTCTCTGCAATGAAGCTGATTGGCATGTCAAAAGGGATCAAACCACTTATAGAAAGAATTCAAAATTTGAAATTTGAGTTACTAGCAATGGAGTTTCTTGCGACAAGCAAGTAATATATGGGTTAAATGAATCTGGAAGTTTGCGGGGTTAAATGCCTTGGTTTGAAGTGGATAGAACAGTGTTACCCTAAGTTTCTGAGACTGGGACAACAGGGGACGGCAGGATGAGTCCCCAAGTTTCCGATTTTCAGGCCAGATTTGGGGATGGCGGGGGGACGACTATATAAAATATAGAAAAATTTAAAATATATAGGGAAACTTTAAATATTCATATGAAAACATGGATAAAGCATGCATATATACATTATAGAAACTTAACATATAACATTTGTGTTAAGAATTTATTGTCAATACTCAATATGCATTCAGAATTCATAATTCATTGTGAATATGCATGTGATATTAAACAATAATATACAAGTTATAAACGTATAACAAAATGCCCAAAGCCTACATTGCTGCCATATAGTTTTTTTTTCAATTATGATATGAAAATCAAAATAAAAAAAACATTGTACACTGCTGTCGTCCCCTGGCCTTGGGATGTCCCCGGGATGGGGACAGGGGGAACACTGGGATGGAATGATCAAGCAACTTCCTGAACTTCCAGCTATGGCCAGATTGTTGGAATATAACACTCCGACAACAATTTAACAAAATTGTATGTGTCATCAACATGTCAATAGAGAGCAGCAAATGTGTCTAGTCTTCTCTAGTTTGTTGTCATTAGATGTCAAGTTAGCTGTCAAGAGTCTTGTTACATGTCAATAGATTTAGTTTGCTGTCAAATTAGTTACCATGATTATAGGAAGTTGTTGAAATCAGTTACATCTATAAATTTATAAACTCTATTCATAAATAATAAGCAGTGAATGTCTTGTTTGTTGTTTCAATTTTTAATATGGTACCAGAGCTAATGGGAGGTCTTGTTGCCGTGAGTTTGTGTCAAGTTTGATTTTGTGTATTGTGGAGGATTCTGAAAAGAAGATTGTTGTTGTTTAACTTGATGGAAACATAAGTGTTGAGAGAATGTTGGCCATTGATGAAGAACCACCAGATGATAGTGATGATGACTTCATTGAAGATAAGACATTTGTTCTATTTTGAAGAGGTCAACACTTTGAAGACGGGGAGGGGTGCAGTAAAGGATAGATAGATGCTCAATAGTCTGAGGTGCTTGTGGATCGAAGAAACTATACCTCATTGGGGGTTATGAGACATGCATGTGAGAATTGGTGTCCAATAGTTAAGTGGAGATCTGAAATCTAGAAGTTCAATATCATACCATTACGAGGGTGATGAGACATTTCATGTGCAAATGGTGTCCAATGATGTTGGGAACTTGGATGATAGCTAGATGACTTTATCTGTAGTTGGGGAGCAGCTTGAAAAATTCTTACTTGTTCAAAAATTGTTTTCAAAATGTATTTCTTATTATTTTGTATTCAATCAATTTGGTGTTGTAGTGTTAAGAGGGGGTATTGGAATATAACACTCCAACAACAATTTAACAAAACTGTAAGTGTCATCAGCATGTCAATAGAGAGCAGTAGATGTGTCTAGTCTTCTCTTGTTTGTTATCATTAGATGTTCAGTTAGCTGTCAAGAGTCCTGTTACATGTCAATAGTTTTAATTTGCTGTCAAATTAGTTACCATGATTGTAGGAAGTTGTTGAAATCAATACATCTATAAATTTGTAAACTCTATTCATGAATAATAATCAGTGAGCGTTTATTTGCTGTTTCAATTTTTAATACAGATTCAACATGCAATGTATTTTCCTTTCATTCTAACCTTCTCTGGTTTTTAAGTTTGGACAGAGGGGGCGAGTTGTTTGATAACACATTTTAAGGGAATGATATCTCAAAAATGCCATCATTGTGGGAAATGCTAGAAGAGATTTGTTGTAAAGGCTTTAGGAACTTTCAAGCAAATACATTTGCCATCAAGATGGAGGATTTCTAACAAATGTTGTAGTCGCAACTGCTCTGATAAAAATGCATGCAAACTGTAGAAACATAGGCAAGGCTTTCGAATTGTTTAAAGTAATGGGATCTCATGGAATGCAATGATAGCAGAATATGCATGAAATGGGTTTATTGAAATGACCTTGGAGATTTTTAAGCAATGCTATTTGCAGTTGTAATGCCAAATCCACAACGTTTGCCAGCATCCTCCCAATCTACGTCAAAATGGAAGTTTTAGAACAAGTTATGGGCATCCATCAACGCATAATCGAAGGCATATTTTTATCAAGTATTTTTAGTTGGAAATTCCCTGGTCGACTTGCATGTGAAACTAGAAGCATAGACAACGCACGTGAACTACTTGGCAGCATGTCTCAAGGAGATATCATCTCCTGGAATGCCACGATTGAAGGATATACACAAAACAGATTTTAGAAACTTTCAAACGAATAAAATTGGCATATGCAAAGACAAACTCTATAATATTTGCTATTGTTCTCCGCAACATCATTGTTCTTGTGTAGACTTTCATTCAAACGAGTTGCAATAGAAGCATCGATGACTATGCAATGCTCTAGGTATGTTAAGTTTAGACTAAGATGCAATAGCAGTAGGTGAGCGCGGCCCAACTACAAGCCAAACCGTATTGACGACCCCTGCTACATGCATATCTTCGACATGATTATGTGGGACAGAGTATTCACCAGGCGCTACCATGACCAGCAAGGAGAAATTAGCCATTGCCCAGAAGCTGTCAAGATTAGGCGTGGACATCATTGAAGCAGGTTTCCCTATTACCTCCTCAAATGACCTGTAAGAAGTGAAGATGATTACAATAGAAGTGGGCAATCGCATCGATGATAATGGTTGCATTCCAGTCATTTGTAGCCTCTCTAGATGCAACAAGGCTGACATTGTTGCTACCTGAGAGGCTGTGCACTTTGCTTTGCGGCCCAGGATCCACGCTTTATTGCCACCAACGATATTCATCTCGACTATAAGATAAAGAAGCCACGCGAAGAGGGCATTAGCATTGCCAGAGATATGATGGCCTGTGCTCTTTCCCATGGATGTTCCAATCTTGAATTCAGCTCTGAGGATGTTGGAAGGTTTGATCATGCATTTATTTACCAAATACTAGAAGTGATCGAGGCAGGAGCAACTACTTCAAATATTTCAGATAGTGTGGGATACACTCTACCAATTAAATCTGGAATGCTAATGACAAACATCAAAGCCAACAACATGGGGTATCGAGGATGTCATTTCAACTCACGGCCATAATGACCTTGGTCTCTCAATAACCAACACCTTAGCGGGTGCATAAGCAGAACACATGAAGATTGGGGGAGTCCTTTATTTGGAAAGCTATAAAGGCAAGCCATCAAATGGAGCTATAAAATTGCCCATTTAAGATATTAACAACAATCCCAACATTCTTAATGGGATCATCCTTCAGTTTGAGACTACAAAGATAGGAAACATGTTTAATAATGAATTTACAGGTAATGGGATGAGAGTAGGAAAGAGAGTACAAAAACCAAAGCAAAATATGATGAATATAGAGATATTGATGCAGAAGCAGACAACTGAGAAGACAGTGCGTAAACCAAAACTAGAGTATGGAAGTTATGATGATGACATGGATTTGGAGATAACATGGCGTATCATTATAGGTTCATGGAAGGAGATGATTCTTAGAAAATGCAATCAGAGTGCATGTCCTTGAAGGTCAAAATGTTGTTGAATGGTTATTCTTTGTTTCAATGGTTGATGTAGTAATGTATGGGAACACAGTAACACTTGAGCTTTTTCTCTCCTTATGGAGAGCCTTAGAATTGCCTATTATTTTCAAATGGAAAGATGTAAGTTTTATGTTCTCAATTGGCTAGATGATGAGATAATTACAAGTACAAATGGAGCTGATAGAAAGGGGTAAGTAAACTTTATGGGATAGATGATGGTGGTGAATGTGGAGTGTATTACAACCTAAAGTTTCGTATGATTATGATCAATATGTCTTCATAGAGCATGACTTGGAAAATTTTGGCAAAAGTAAGACTTCCTTTGTAGGTGTTTAAAGTCATCATCTCATGTATACTAGTAACTATGAATTCAAGGATGCGCCCTATGGCAATAAATAAATAAAAATGATTGAGCAATTAGAATCTCAAGTCAATCTTGCGTTATGGTGTCATGTTCACAAGTATGAGGGATTATGTCTAATGAAAAACATGTCATGTGGAACCCTAGATAATGGTGCTGATCTTCCAATGCATGTTGAAATTGAAATGGGAAATCAAGGTTGGAAACTAAAATGGGAACCTAGGCCCAACTATCCAATATATTTAATCTTCCTGCAACTTGCTAGGTCTATTTATAGAGGTTGCAAAGTCTAAGGAGAAGCAATTAGTCTTTGCTCCTAAGGATACAAATGGTATGAAATTTGCAGATGTTGGAACTCTGATTTCTCTCTGTTGACCCTAAAGACTCTTTTTGGAAGAATAATGAAGACACCTCCAAAATCAAGGGATTTCAAAGGAAGGGTGAAGTATGTGCCAATTCCTACTATGCAATGATGAGGACAAGTTTAGACAATGCTAAGATCCAAAAACATCTTCAAAAAATATCAAAGATAAAGAAGTCAAAGGTGGAGAATTACATCGACAAGATCAATGACTTGGTCTTTCTTCAAAGTTATAGGTTAGTAGTTACCTTTTCGTAAAAGTGACTTATGTTACTCATAGTAACTAAAGGTTAGAAATTGAACCTTATTTCCGAGAAAGTGATATAAATACTAATTGAATAAGGTTTATTATTTTCTAAAACATTGTATTTCAAAAAGGTAGTTACTAGGTGGTTAGAAGTTAGTTATCAAATAAAGCCTATAAATACAAGGCTCTTGCTATTGTAAAGGAGACTTTTTGAAAAAGGGGAAAACTTTTGAGAACTATTCTGAGAGATTGTATAAGGAATTTTGGCTTGACACTTTGTACTAAAGAGGTTTTTGGAATTGTATAATTTTAGAAAGACAATGAAGAATTCATTTGGTTTGTATGTCTTAAATGTGTTTCTAGATTATTGTTGCTGATTTCTCGTATCTTAAATTGGCAATCCCTTTTGTGTAATTGTGGAATCCATTGGTCATTTATGTGTGATTGATGAAACACAATCATACCCTGGTATCTTGGTTTCAATGTGCTAAGGTAACTTGGTGGAGCTTGATAGGGTTGTGTAAGGCCCTTGCTTTGTACTTCTTCTTGTTTAATAAATTTTTACCCCTCCTTTATGTTAAATGTGCTAAGGTAACTTGTTTCCTCATATGTTGCAATTCATTATCTTTCTTTCATCGTATTGCATATCAAAAACATAATTTGTGATAAAACCTCTTGTAATTTATCATCCATTGTGAAATCTCAACTGATGTTCGTATGTCTATTGTTGGGGTTTATGTCATTCATTTTCCTTTAGTTGTCTTTTCTCCTTTATGTACTTTCAAGTTAAAAGTACACAAAAAAATCAAAACCCCTATCATACGACGGAGTTGCCCCTCTTAAATGTAGAGGAAGATTGTTGTTTCATTAGCAACCTCTCCAACTGTTGGAGCATTATTGCCACTTTCCATTGGGCAATTCAAGTATCATTTCAAGTGCCATTTTTCTTACCAACAAGGCTCTACAAAAATTAGGTGGGTGAACCTATTAAACACATTGGATATCAATTGAATAATAGGTTCATCACATTAAAAAAGGTAGAAAAATGGTTCATGCAAATACAATAAGGATTTGAAGATAGTTTCACAATATTAATTTTCTTTTACCTTTAATGGGCAAGCATGAACATATCTAAAATATCTAAACTAATATACAACACCAAAGTTTAATTCATTTTATCTTTATGTGAATGGATAAGGATATCATATTAGGTCAATGACTACTCCTTGGGATAACAAAGTCTAAAACCTATTTCAATTTGAATATTATATTGGCATTCAATCTTTGGGCTTAATATCAATCTATTATTGCCTTACAATAATATAAACCCTCATTATTGACTTATTGAATGAGATTTTACTTACTAATCCTTCACATATATCACACACCCAAATTTTTGATTGAAAATATCAACCACCTTCTTTGAAGATGAATTAATCAAACCCTAAATTCCTATAATAAATGTGTAGATAGAAATTTGCTACTCTCCTTGAGAATTCACTTCTTTTTGAGAACATGCAGTATAGTGTAGGACACAATCAAATTCAAGAAGTATGTATTTATATCATTGTCACAAAGAAAACTAAATATAACATACACTAGAATATAATTGGAGACTCTATTATGTTTTAAGATGAAAATTACAACCTTTAATAGAATTTCTCTAAATACAATGTTTATCTCTTTAGAAAATCCCAAACCTTTTCAAATGAAAATGATTTACAATATATACTTTCCTTGAATTTGGTGCTCAAATTTGAGAATCAATAAAAATAAAAAATCATGTTGATTTTTTTCTTCTATGATATGTCAAATTAATATTATTCTTTTCAAAATTATTTTAGAGCACTCAAAAATAGCCATTGTTTTGAATTTGGAACTTTAGTGTCTATTTTTTTTTTCATAGGCACTTTTGAAAAAATTAAAACAACTTCCATAAGCCATAACTTTTCATTTGGGTACCCAATTGACCTATTTTTTTAACTGAAGATTTCAATGTGTTCTACACTTTTAAAAATAATATGTTATTTTTGGCAAATTTTAGGGTAAAAATTAATCATTTAAAGTTTCAAAATCTATTTTACATACTCATTTGAGGATTTTGGGATTTTGAAACTTTAATATCTCACTATCTACAAATGATCTTTGGCTGAATTTTTCACCATAGGATGAATTTACAACTCTAGAGATTTGGAAATATTATTTTGTCCATATGTGCTCATCTGACAACACTTTCTAAAAATAGAAAATTACTATTTCTAGACATAAACAAGATTTGACCTTACCAGATTATTTCAAGGGACCTTTTAAGCATACAAGACACTTTACAAGCTTAGGAATATTGATATTGGCTAAATTTGACATATAGATAAGTTTTTGTTGTTGACACCAAAGGAGATACACATTAGTGTAGTAACGAAAAAAGTAGCCTTTTTCCTTACTTGGTTTGATAATTGACATAAAATTTGAACTAATGATGTCTTGGAGTGGTGTTGTAATGTGTTGAACACATTCACACAATTCTAGGACCTTTATTTGAGTAAAACATGCCTTAAATAATCCTTTGCAAAGGTGTTGTAAAGTGTTGTAACACACTTTCACACTTTTCTAGGACGTATTTGCTTAATTAAGCCTTATGGGCCCCTTTCTAAATAAAATGTACATAAGTTGTACCTTGTTTAAGTGTTGTAAAGTGTTATAAATCACTTTCACATTTATCTAGGTGGTCTTAATTGATTGTGGTTAATTGGAGTTATTAACCCCCTTTTAATTCAAATTTAGGCCTTACAGAATTACATATAGACTTCTAGAACTTGGTAACAAGGAATTTGAGAGGGTAGACATCAAGGAATAGGACCCTGAAGTCATTTTTATGAAACCCTAAAAGGACCCATTCGCCACTAAAGGAGAATGAGTCCTACATAGCTCAAAAACAACTTTTTTGGCCAGGTACACAACTTTTTATGTTATAAAAACATCCCCCATAGTTGCTATAACAGTTAGGCTGCATTTCTGATTGTTATTTGCATCTTATTTTACATAATTTGAGGTGTTTAGGGTCTTAGAAAAATCAGTGGTCCATCACTTTGTTGACTCATTTTGGTGGACCCTATTTTTCCCCTTTACAATTAGGATGACACTTTTATAGATTGGGTTGAGAATTTAACCGTGGCATAAAATATGGAATTGAATATAGGCTCTAGCATGCCCAAAATAATTAATGTGATTTGTGGTAAGAGTAGTGGGGGTGCTAATAATTTCATCTCTACTAACTAGATGTGAATGCAGAAGATCCAATTTTGAAGTAGATTGGACCACATCCATCTCTAGGAGAGTAGGAAAAGTATTGCTTAAGGAGTTTCAAGTTAAAAGTTGGGTGTGGACTCAAGTATTGTGAGAGATTGAGAAGAAGGAATTCTCTTTATGTATACACATAATGGTGAAAGGACCATAGGGCAGATGCTTCATCTTTTGATGTAAGCCCTAGAAGTGTTCATTTTGAAGATGTGACCAAAATTTCCCATTGACTTGAAATGATTGAGGTGCACATGTAAGCCATGAAATTTTTTATTATTTTGTTGCTAGCAAATGAGTATTTGATACACTTGCTAGTGCATATGTTAAATGTGCTACAAAGACTTGTATCCCTTGTCTTCTCATTCTTGTGCACATGGTTCTGATGTTGATGGTGCATACTACAATATGTTGAGGGGTGCCATTGGTTGGAACCCAATATATGTTTCGAAAGGAATGTGCCCCATATAAATGTAAGAACTCTATTATAGGAATGTTGGATGTAAATTAGATTAGCATCCCTTGTGCACAGGTGTGTTGTGGATGCATAGGAGATACACAAGTGGTTTGAGAACAACCTCACATGCAAAAATTCATTAGCAAAATAAACACATGCTCAATGTGCATAACAAAGTATTTGTGCATCTATATGCACATTATTGTTCACAAAAATCCATAATATTTGTGCACAATCATGCAACACTACTTGCATGGATAGTGTGGCTCTATTCATGGTTATACATACTTGTGCCAAGTCATACCATACTTGGAACATTAAAATCCACATGTTATTCTACCATATAGATGGAACACTTGGAAAACTCTACACTAGACGACATGCTTATAATTGATATTATACATAGTTGAAATGTGGTGGTATTCACATTGCATGATACAATGATACAATTCACACAATGTGAATTTGACAGTTATCATCACCTCATTCACATGTGGCGCACACCATACACATTAAGAATCCATATATTTACATCTAAACTCCATATATTTCCCTTGCTATTTTTGAATAGAAGTAAAATATCTTTATGAATCCTTCCATATCTCAAGTGTGTATTTTTTGTATGCATATTTATTTTCCATTACACATTCTATGAGCTTGTTGAATTACTAACTAATCTACAATATTGTCCACTAATTCACCTAGGAATTAGATCATTAGTAAATGAGCTAAATCTCTTCTTTCATTCTAGTGCAAACATGAACATAATAGCTAAGGATCAAACTCACTTCAATTTGTGAAATTTTAATAGAATACTGAAGAAAGGTGGATGATGAATGCTTTCCAAAGGTCTCAACATACATTCAACAATCTTTCAATGTTTCCTTGGAAACATAGCGTTAATAATTGTTTAGACAATTTTGTCTTGTAAATCAACTCAAACTGGTGTTGCAAAACCTCACACAATATCTAATTCTTTCATATTTAAATTGTATATAGATATTCCTATGTTTGAAGGAAAAATCAATGCCTCTTTGCTAGATATTTTACATATCAAAGCATGCTTCTCTATCAACTTCATTGAAATCAAGAATATTTCCTTCATAGCATTGAAAATGTTATTTTAGTGTCACATTGGTACCAAGCATTCAACACAAAACTTGAAAAGGATTACAAGACAATCTTAGACTATTATGCCTTTGTCAATAGTCTAAAAAGGGAATTTTAACCCTTTAGACATTATGATGATACATGCATGAAGTTTTGATAGTTGCATCAGTGAAAGAAGTAATTGGTAGAAGCATACACCAATAAGTACTACAACTACTCAATCCATATACATATGAATTATAGTGAATCCTTCACTACAGGAATTAGATTCATCTTACATCATTGTTTGACCAATAAACATGCCTTGTGACATCCACATGCTTCCCTACTTTTCATCTAATTTTGGTATTTTGAATTTTGATGAAGTTCTGATGGTGGAAAAGTCTTAACATTCATGTGTTGTCTAATTCTCTCGATTAGATAAAGTCTAATAGCTTGTAGAGCATTTTGATGAAATAAAAACAAATTTTGTTAGCAAGACCTAACATTACAACACATGGTGTAGGTGGGCTATATTATGAAAGTAAGCATAAATAGAGATATTGACAACCTCACTTGGATTGTTGGCTTAAGTTAAGTCATTTCCTAAATAATAACACATGGTGTGATCTCAAGGATTCTCACAAACTCAAAGGGAAAGGTTTTTCAAGCATCCAATAGACTTTCCAAACTACTACTTGCAATCTCATCCAACAAGCCACTTGTGATACACTATTGTAGCTCAGTAGCATTGCATTTCTTGTAATAGCTATACAATTTTGGCACTTGTGGCTTCCTTGTGTCATCCTATGGACTCTATTGTGTTGGAGTAGCCATGATGGGATTGCTCCAATATATAAATTCAATTTTATAAAATATTAGGGCTAAGCATTTATGGCCACCAATTGAATAGTGCACAAATGATTAGTTACACCCATCAATATAGCTAAAGTGTAGTATTGGGCTAGGAAATTCAAGGAACAAGCTACTCCAAGGCCACACAACCTAGTCTAAACATTAAAAATCACCATTAATGCTACAAATTCATAGAAGTGTCTCCTCTCCATCACAATTCAAATTTGAATTTATTTTTTTGGGAAAAACCATTATGAGTTGGGTAGAATAGATAAAAATATTAGCTTGTGTTCCTTACAGAAGGATGGTTTTTTGAGTAGTTGTGCTATAAAGCTTGACAATGATTTTTTATCTAAGGCAGTCATAGTCATATAGCCAATATTTTGAGCTTGAGGGTTGTTTGATTTTAGCCTTTCTTTTTTCTATGCATGAGAGCCTCTATGTATGTTTCTAGAAATGCATGAATTTGGTAGTGTAATAATCAGTGAATTTAATAACAAGTAGATATCTTCTAATTGGTTTTTGAATTGTCTTTGTTCAACACTAAATGCTATATGAATGTTCTTTTCATTGATTATTAATCACGAGATATTAAGTTTTTCTCAAGTAGTTAATGTTGTTTCTATCCTATGTGAGCCTTTGTTTTACTTTCTTTTCTTTTCTACAATCTCTAACCATTTTCCCATAACAAAAAATTTTAGGCTTATCCATAGATAGATAGGGTGTTGATCATCTCATTCCAAAGATTATTTTGCTGAGAATCACCCTTTTTATCCAAAAATTAGTGCTTATTGTCAAGAATTTTATTATTGTGGTGAGGCACATTGGCCCCTTCAAGTGAAACCTTTAGAATCACCAATTTTTTTGGCATGCTTGGTGGCACATGAATTTATTAGGCACAGTTCAACATTCTAGTTGTTAGTGTGAAAAGAGGTATTATCAAACTAGTTAGCTTTTAGCCAACTTAGTAGAATCCTATTCACACTACACTTAAGCTCATTTAGAGGTTATCTAGAATTTTCTCACCTCATGTACTTTCACCAAGTGTCCCAACACATGTCCATAGATTCTTGTACTTGTTTTATATTTGGAGGGGTAGTTAGAGTTTGAATCCTACCTTCTCACCTCTTCATCCTTGCCTTTATAAGCAAGGCTCATTTGTATATTTTACATCACATCACATGCTTATAATATTTTATCATTTTTTATATGCTCATTTGTGGATTTTTTTGAGTTTGCAAGTAGATCTTAGCTTCCCCAACACTAGTTTGATCCCACAAAAATTCTATACTTTGGCTAAGCACCTTGTGAGTCCTTATCCAATGATTTTAGGTAATTTTACCTAGAAAAATTACATATAGAAATGATCTATAACAATCTTATGTGCCCTTGAATTACCACCAAGTATGCATCAATATTAAATCCCCATATTCTCATTCTACCACTTGTGTTCATTCATAAAATGAGACCTCATGCTACATTGTAGCTACAAGACTATAATTTCCAAAGAATACTTATGGTGGTTGAACAAAAACCACCACATAGAGCACACCTCACATGGAATTTTAGAGGTCCATCAATCCCACCAACACCACCTTTGGTATAGGGAGCCACACTAGTTATTTCTCTACATTCTCTTATTTAGTTGGAAAAAATTATGCTACACCAATGGAACATATACATGACATCATAAACTACTACATAGTCCACACCGTTGATGAAGAAAATGTTTATCTTAGACCACTTGTTGCTTCCTTTAAGGGTAGGGCTCTTGATTGATATCACTTCCACAAATTTTTATTGCATATTGGGACTAGTTGTTTGAGATGTTCCTCAATAGATTCAAGGAGAAAGGTGATGCTTCATCACTAGTTAAAAAACTCACTACCATCAAAAGAGACCTATTGGATATGTTGGATGAATTCAACACTAGGTTTTAGAAGACATGTCAATGCATATCCACTGAGGTATTGTTGACATTTCATGCCCCCCTTCATGGCCCATCAAAAATAACCGATCTAAGAGATATTATTTGGGCCATATTGCATGATGTTACTCCTCTGAATATTAACCTTGTTCATTCATACCTTAGTCAAAATACAAATTATAAAATTATAAAAAATGACTAAGCATTGGAATTTTTGGGCTTTTAGGATTTCGCTTGCCCTCTTAAATGTATACCATCTCTATTGGCTTTCAATTTCACCTTGATCTCCTTTGAAAATCTTCCAAGTGTCAAATTTTTCACTTTTTTGAGCCATCAGTGACTCCCTTAATTGTTTGCATACTTTAAAGTTTCCTTGACCCTCGAAGTCCAAGTCCTTGAAGAAACATCTAAGTGTTAGTCTTGTTGGGGTTTGGACCTTCGATTTTTCAGTGTTATCTTTATCTTCATCTTCTCAAAAGTATGTCATAAGCGACATGCTCGATGCTCAACGCTTGATGAAGGAAATGTTGTATAAATGCCTATGTTTGAGGTTTTTTGGGGTTTCAAGGATCACTTTTTCCCGATGTCTTTTGGTATGTGGTAGAAATTCCCCCCAAAGCCCAATGCCAAAAATCCCCCCTTTGCAATTCACCCAAGTCTTTTCATTGGTTTTCTCCCTTCAAGTTTTCTCTTTAAGCTCTTCCCCTTTTAACATGTGTTAAGCATCATTCTCGATCCACAAATATCAAATTATCCCTTTCACCCCACATTCTTCCAAATATTTTCACCAAAATTTTGGGCTTTTTGCATCCCTCTTCCTCTCCTTCAACAAGTGATAAGTGAGGTCCAATACCCAACAAAATCAATTTTTTGAGGTTTAAATTTTTGGAATTCTTCATTTTCTTATTCTTTAGTAGGCGGTAAGTGGTAGTCTTGAAGCCCAAAGCTCAATGCCCAATAGAGGTCTTATCTTTGGGGTTTTAGGATCAAGGATTCTATTCTCCCTGAATTTCCAACAAGCATTTCCTAGTAGGACCAAGGCTCTATGTTTGACAAAAACTAGTCTTTTAGGGTTGCAAATAATTTAATGGTTTATTCATTAGTTTGATAGTAGGCTCGAGCCCAAAATTCTGACGATACTCCTAGGAAGTTTTTTTTCCACCCAAAATACCATTAATGCTTAGCAACTCCTCTCAAACATCTAATCTCAAATTTTATGACTACAAAATTGGCATTGAATGCAATTGAGCATAGATACAAGAGGAGAGTGGTGCCCATGCTTCATTTATTATTTGCAAACTACTTTTATATCAGAGGGCTATCTCTCACCATGATTTTGCAACAAATTTTATGGGTTTTTATGCTCTTTATCCATGGATTCATCAATGTGGAAGTATGGCATGGATATTAAGGTCATTTTTGTACGCTTTCAACTCAAGTATTGGGGTGGAAACATGTATGCATATGATTTGTTGGGTCTTGATTAAGGTTTCCTACCTAGTCACGTGCTCTTTCTCTCTCCTATGTCCAACATATGGATAAAAAGGTTTTTAAGCCTCACTATAAAGGGTTCTTCCCAGTTCTCTAATATTGACATGAATTTTTGCATCTCTGGTACTGTAACAATGCTTGAATCCAAAATGTGTACAATGATGATTGTCCATACAAACTCTACATCTTTAGACAATAGGACAAATAGTGGGGCTGCAATTTTGCTAAAATATTGGATAAATCTTTTGTAATATCCAACATGGCCAAGGAAACTTCTAACATCCTTTTTTTTTTTTGAGGCACAAGGATTATTGATATCACCTCAATTTTGTTGGGGTCTACTTGAGAATTAATTTACACCCAAGAAGCACCTCATATCCTCTATAACCCACTCCTCAAGAATAGGGGCCATGTCATTAGGAAGATTGCCCCAATCATCCACATACCAATAAAAGGCTAACAAATGACCACCATTAAAGGCAGATGAAAAACTAGGTAAAGATAGATACAAAACTTAAATGTAAGGCCGGAAGGGAGAGGGAGAGAGTAAGAGATATTTTCTATACTCTGTTCAAATCTACACCACCACTGAAACATTAAAAGCAATAACTCTTTGCACATTCTCTGGATTGTAAGATAATGAGTCCTATTTGTACAAAATTAAATTTTAGCATGATGGAGAGAGGAACAAATGTAATCATGAAAAAGATATGAATTTTACAGAACATGTTCTTAACCCTTCATGCTTATCTAGATTGTAAGATAATTAGTCCTACATGTATGAAGTTAAATTTTAACATGTGGAGATAAGAATGAAAGCAATCGTGAAAAGGGAAAGACATTTACAAAACATGTTTGTATCCCTTTGTGAATTCTCTAGATTGTAAGATAATGAGTCTTTCATGTATGAAATTATATTTTAGCATGATGGAGATAAGAATGAATAAACTTATAAAAAGGGGTATGAAAACCTTTCATATCACATCTTAAGAAGGACAAATAGTTGTGTATTCTATGACTACAAAAATGGCATCTAATAAAGTACTAAAGTTCTTTAATCCTCTCAAGCAGAGCTTAAACAAGATTTGTGGTAAAAAGGTGTGCGATTATATAAACTGAGATACAGGGGAACCAAAATGGAAGGAGTTTGATACTTTATTAAGGAGAAGCATTTTAAGAGGTCAAAGGCAGGTGAATTGGGATCCAATCCTGACCAACCTACATAATTTGATAGGGGAGGATAAGTGGTTTGTTAGAGGAAGGGATGATGAGTGGCTCTGGAAAAGTAACTCTTCTAGTTGTTTCTCGGTCAAAAAGACCTATGAAGATCTTGTGAGGGCCCAAGGTGCTATTCCTGACCACTTCTGGGATAGGGTGTGGCTTAAGAATCTGGTTCCTAAATAAATAGTTTTTGGTGGACTACTACCCATGGAAAAATTCTCACCATTGACAACCTGATTAAGAGAGGCTTCCAACTGGTTAACAAGTGTTCTCTATGCAAGCAAGAAGAGGAGTCCATAATTCATATTTTCTTTCAATGCCAGTATGCGAGGGAAGTGTGGTCTTGCTTTCGACAATTGTTGTCTTCTAATTGGGTGTTTCCCAATTCTATGAAGTTTTTTATTGAGGGTTGGTCAATATTCCCTTTTTCACATAATGTAATTATGGACCTGTGGAATCAAGTGCCTCCTTTTGTTACCTGGGGTTTATGGAAGGAAAGGAATAATAGAATTTTTAGAGATGAAAGAAGTGGTTGGGAGGTTAGTCAAATAATTAAAATCCAAATCAAGGAAAATATTGAGGTTGGAAGATACAACCTCTCTAACACCTAGTCGAATTATAAAGAAATGAGGATAAAACAAAATTGGGGAATAAAGAGGGACTTAACCAATCTTAATTGGTCTAAGATGTTTAATAGAATGGGTACTATTTGGAGTCCTCCATTGAAAGATTGGGTTAAATATAACTTTGATGGGTGCTCAAAAGGCAACCCGGGACAAGCTGGGGCTGGAGTTCTGGTAATAAATCATATAGGTGAATGCATTATGGGATTTGTAGTTAATTTGGGTGTCAGCTCTAACAACAAAGCTGAAGCAATGGCTACTCTAGGAGCTTTCAATTTTCTGAAGGAACTGAGGTATAAAAATGTTATCATTGAAGGGGACTCTAAGCTAATTGTGGACATCCTAAATGAAGAAGTTGCTCCTCTGTGGGAAATAAGAAATATTATAGACAGATGCAAATTCATTAAAAAAAAATTTAATACCTGTCGGGTTCAACATGTGTATAGGGAAGGGAACAAGGTTGTCGATTGTGCAACCAATGTGGCGCTGAGTTGCAGGGGATGGGCATGTTGGACTAATAGAAACATGTCGATTTTAAGAGATGTCATTCTTAATGAAAATTTTGAAAATGTATATCACATGCAAAATTAATAAGGTGGTGGTTTGCAGGACTAAGGAGTACCAAGTGGTGGTGTTGAGCTTTATGTGTAATGATGGCATATGGAGTACAGGATGGTATAGGAGGATCTTGGAAGGAGATAATTTTATTAAATTTCCTTTAAAGTTGATGTTCAATAATCACATGATGTTATTGGATTCCCTAAAGGTTGTCATTTCTATGCGTGTTGAAAAGTCCTCTATCAGAAATCCCTATATTTCTATAATGGGGAAAGGTATGAATTTAATTAAGATTGTTAATGCTTGCAAGATTAATGGTGATTTTTGGCTTCTGGGAAATGTGAAGTTGGATTTCATAATAAGAAACTTCTCAAATTTCCATTCTTGACTGTCTCTGCGTATTGTTTGGTTTGTGAGCGTTGGTTTCAGTCACGGAAGAAAGAAGTTTGTGGGGGAGAGTATGAAGAAAATCCCTACACATCATAAGAATCTGTAGAGGAGTAAAATGGGCGGACCTAGGAAAAGAAAAAAGCCGCCAAATTGACAAGCCCTCAAACAAAATGTGGACCTTTGGAGGATGTTTGAGAATGTGGGTATGGTCCCATTCTTCCAATCTCTGAAAGGATACAATGAGAGCTTAACGATGAAATTCACCAACTCCTGGAGGAAAGACAATGTCACTATTGGAGCTGTGAAGTTTGAGGTCACCACTCACTTCATTGCCGAAGCCACGGGTTTGCAGAATTTTGGGCTAAAAGTGGTTAAAAAAAGTGGAGCGGACTACCAAAGGTTTGTTGATAATTTCCTTCATGAAGGCAAAAATCTCAAGCACTTCCAAAATGGGTATCCCATACTCGAACTCCCTCCTCCCTTTGCTCTTGTGAATCTGTTTGTTATGCGTTATTTTACTCTTGAGGGTAGGTACATGTCGGTTCACGCATATCACTTCCCTTTATTAAACCATATTAGGCATATGGAGCGTATCAATCTACCTTTCTATTTGTTGTCTTCCCTATAGCTCAACATTGAAAAAGGAGCTAGCCCTCCTCTCCATCAGGGTCTTATGATCACCTTGTATAAATTTTCCCTGCCTAAAATCCTCATGGAAATCCCTTAATTGCTAGGAATGTGAACCCTAATCAGGCCGATGAGGAAAATGTGCAACAGCCAGAGGAGGAAAACCCCATTGCTGATGACCTCCCGGTTGAAGAAAAAATTCCCTGCCACCCTCCTGCTTCTGTCGCTAGGCGTGTGCTAATGCCTGCTAAAAGAAACTCCCTTGTGGCTAATGTGTCTAATCCTTCTACCCCTCTGTAGCAGAAGAGTGAGGATTTGAGAAGTTTTGAATTACAACTTATTAAAGCAATGCCTGAAAAGAGGAAACACTCTCCCCTACTGTTGGAGCCCTCGAAAGAAAAGAAACCCAGACGTGACATTAATCCTAGAGATGTAATTCATATCTCTAAGGAAGGGAACCAAATGGAGAAGGATAAATAAATTTTAAAAGGGAAAGGGAGTGGTAGTAGTAGTGGAGGAAGAAGGTCAGCTCGTCTGGCGAAGGTGGCCTCAAAAGAGAAAAAAGGAAAAAAAAGAAGTGTCAACGAATGAGGAGGAGGAATTGGGGTATGAATATTTTGAAGTGCAAGAAGAGGAAGAGTCTGAAGACTTGGACTTTGAGGACACTGCCTATGAGATGGGGGAGGATGGTTCAGAGGAGGAAAAAGTGGAGCCTTCTGAGGAAAAGTTTGAGGTCGGGAAAGAGTAGGATGTTGAGCTTTGTGGTATGGAGAACAAAGCAAAGGATTTAAGTATTGAGTTTTTAAAAAGTGGACTATCTTTCTTGTAGGTACAATTTGAAGACATGGAGAAGGTGTTAGTTACTCCCATGAGAGTAACTAACAGGTTGATGAGAAGAGTAATGATTGGAGCGACTTCTAGTGAAACCAAGCTTACCAGGAAATTGAAGAAATAGGGGAAAGCTGATACCCTGAAGCTATTGGATGAAACAGAGGGCCCTAACTAGCGCGAATACATTGCTCTCATGGGAGAGTATGGGGACCTGCTAAAGAAATCCAACTAATGGCTCGTGTTGTTGTTTTGCTATTTTTTGATGGGTTTTTTGGATTTTTATCATATCTAGGATTTTTCTATTATCTACCTTAGGTTATTGTGGAATACCACCTGGCCGAATACTGTTGACCTTATTAATGGTCTTCATAGATTAAAGTATGCTAGTAAAAACTTTGTGTTTTTTATTGATAATGGCTGGACCTTGGTTATTCTATTAAATTTGGGTCTGTGTGCCAAAAGAAATGTTTTTTGGTTTAAGGTGGTGTTGTTTCCCACCTCTCTTTGTTCTTTTTTGGTTTGTATATTTTCTATGGGATCAAGGCCCTTCCCTTCTTATCTAATAAAAAACAATGCTTGAAGCCTCTAAATTAATGAAAATTTGTCTATTTTTCCTCTTCTCCATTTTGTTGTGTTGTGCATAAACATATTACCTTAATTTTTTAGTGTATTTTCTCTATTTTTGTGTGTTTGTGTTGTGTTAATAACTATTTGCAGGGTTAGTTGTGAAATGCTTCTTCCCTCCTGAAATTAATCAAACCATAACCTTCACATAAGCTCATAAGAGTTAGTAGAATTGAAGATTGCGTGAGTTTCTTGAAATCTTCATTGCTTCTCTATGCTAAAATAAGCAAGAAGAAACACTATTAATCTAGGTGCATAACCACCCCTTTAGTTTTTTCATTCCTCTTTCTCCCTCTTTTCCTCTGCATGATGTTAGTAGTAGGACTAGTTTAGAGTTAATCCAATGTTAGGTTGGACCAACATTGTTGCGCCTAGGTTAGAAATGAAGCTGGAATTATTTAGAGGTCTGATCTCAACTGAAAGGTATCACACTTGAGATCATTCCCATTGTATTATTGGAATGATAACCCTAGCTTAGCAAGGTGCAATTTCATGTGACAATAGTTTTTGGCACACCCAATGAGACAAGTTTGATAGAATTTATTTCATCTTGTTGAGATAGTGGTGCTACTCTCAACATTTTTATCCTAAAAGAGGCATTCAAAAAGGTACTTGGTAACTCTACAAGCAATTCAACATCTTGGTTCTAGACCAAACATCAAATTTCATGGCAAGGATTCATACTAGAGCATCTTCAAGAGGTAATTTCCAATACATTAAACTAACATTTTCTACTTCAATAAGAAGAAATAGATATTATTTATCTTCACCAAGGAGAAGGGATAGAATTTATATAACCCTAGATCCTAGAGCATAGTCTATACCTCCTCCAAATAGATTATTACAACCTAGAACACCTATCGTCTATATAAACAAACATTATTTCAAATGGTTGTTCCAAGAATCAAGTGTTTGCAATATTATGTGGTAATAGCACTTTGGTGCTAGCCCAAAAAAATGATATCCCAATTTTGGCTTAAAGAACCTTTCATATTTTATTGGCAAAACAACCACTACCCCCATAGAACACATCTAAGACATGGCCAACACATGCTTTTTCCATGATATCGTTGAAGATAACATAGTTGTTAGACTCTTAGCTTTCTCCTTAAAAGGGAAGGCCTTGTAGTGGTACAAAGGATTTTCTCCTAACTCTATTCATAATTGGGATGAGTTAGGGGAGAAGTTATGTGAGAAGTTTAAAGATAAGAGTGATCTATAACTTGTAGAGAAACTAACAACCATAAAGAGAGCTTCTCATGGATTCATGTGAGATTTTAATTTTAGATTTTAGAAGATATGGGATAGAATCCCTGCTCTAGTGAAACCATCCCCAAACTACGCTTTCTTGTGCTACCTAAGGGACCTTAAAAGTGATGTCACTATTATGATATGGTCTATGAGTGGAATAACTTTACCAAACACAGATGATGTTACCATCAGGGGAGAAAATTGTCTAATTCAAGTTGGAAAGATTTATTGAAGGCCTCGAATGACTTTATTTTCAAATTTTCTATCCCAATATCCTTCTTTGGAACGCATCCTAGTAACGTCCAAGCTGATGCAAGAAGTTGGGTCCACAAAAAGCTCAAAAAGTGGAAGTGTTTTTTCTATTTTTCAGAGTTTGTCACACTTGGACTAAAATTTGAGGCACTTACACAATGAATCTTAAAAAAAGTTAGTAATATGAAATTTATCATTTTGAATCTAGTTTCCAAATATGTAATTTATTCAAATAACCAGATGATAGAAATTAAATTTTGATAGGATGTATGAAAACCACTTTTTAAAAGTTCCTATTTTTTTACCATACCATGCACATGTATAGACACCACTTTTTGACCCAAATAAATGTATTTTACTAATTCCTTTTGGGGAAAGAAAACTAACAACATGAATATTGAATGAGGAATTTTTTTTATAATTTTTTTTTTAATACGTTTTTTTTATTGAATTTTTAATGGCCTTAATTATTGTTTTTAAAAATCAATGTGTACGGACAGTATAATTGGACCTAAACTAAACATTTTTTTAATCTTTTTTTTCATTCTGTAGAGAATTGTCTGAAGATTGATGCCATATTATTTTTTTTACAAGAAATTTAACCAAAAAAAGTTATTCAAAAACAAAAAACCTGATATTTCAAGTTTAAGGACTAGTTTGCTTAGAAATTAATTAAAAAATAACAAATATAATCCAATCTTAATAAAAATTATATATTTGGAAACTATACATCGTGTTCTCTAATGGGTTTTAATTTTATAGATTGATTCGGAAAAAAAGTTCATTAGCCATATTGCCAAAGTTGGACACTCTTCTTCAATCTGCCTTAGTTTTTTAGTTGCAGGTCAAAGGGTAAGGGTTGAGTTGCCAAGCCTTTCTCGAGCCTAAAACCGAGGCAACATGTGGGTTGGGAATTCAAAATTTTAAAAACGCGTACGCATTTTTAAAAACCCTTACGCGTTACAAAACACATGCGTTCTTTATTTTCTTGATTATTTAAAAAAAAAAACTTTTTAGAAACACATGCATTTCAAAATGCGTACGTGTTTTGTAATGCAAAATGCGAACACATTTTGTAATGAAAAATGCGTATGTGTTTCTAAACACATACGTGTTTAGCGTTACAAAACGCGTACGCATTTCTAAAAGGTATTTATTTTTTAAATAAATGACTTGTATGTGTTATAAAATGCGTACGCATTTTTTTAGGCTCGGGTACCCAAAGCATAACGCATACGTGTACACGTTTTCTACAAGATTTTTTTTTTTGGCCGAAAGTTCCCCTCTTTGTGGACCCAAATTCTTGCTTTTACTCATCCACTAGTGAGATATATACATTTGTTGCACCCACAAATGAATTGAATTAAATTGAAACCTTACTTTATAATTTTAGCAATGAGTTAGTTACTATAAAGAGGTAACAAGCTCAAATTAATAGGCCTTATTAGACTCAAAATTAAGTATTACCAATAGAGTAGGTAGCCATGTTAAGGGAAAAACCAATAGGATTATGCTAAACCATTGAACACTATAAATCCAGGTACTACAAACACATCAAAATCTCTTCTTCCAATATAGAAAAATCTTGCTCAAGGGTATGATTAGTGTCATCCATGTAATCAGCCACATAATCAAAATATGTGTCAAAATGGTGAGTTTATGCAAACTCTAGTGGTTCAAAATGAACCTTTTACTTCAGGTCAACAATTTGATGGAAGTCAAGGAACTATGGGTAGAAAAGATCATATATCAAGAGATTCTACATTTGTCAATTGGAATAAAACAAAATTGTGTTGCCTAAACCAGTTGAGTGCTGGCATTGTGGCATAAAATACAAGGTCAAAGAAGAGAATAGTGGATTATGATACATCTCCTGTAGTTGGTTAGGAAAAAACCTCTAAGGAACTATAGTTTCTAATACAAAAGTTAAGACATCTTTGTCACAACAACAAAAATATTGACAAGGGAGACAAAGCACAAAGCCATCCCCAATGTAGCCAACCAACAAAATTGGAACCTTTTGTCCCAAATATGTCCTCCAAGATTTGTAATGTTCCTTTCAACATTGTAGATTAGATGAAAATGGTTATCCTAAATGTGACCATGTGGGAGGTTGTGCTCATCCCATCTCAAAGAGATTTGTTGTAAAGTGGCCAAATAATATGTCAACAAAAGAAAGAGAAATAGTCCGAACCAATGTAGTGCAACCCAAGGAGGAAGGGAATTCAAGTAAAATTAGTAATATGCCCCCTTTTATTTTTCCTTAATTATTATTGATCATATAGTTCACAATTGTATGGTAGATTCAGGAACTAGCAACTCTATTATGCCCAAGAAAGTAGTTAATATCATTGGCATAAAATATTAACCTATGACTAAGGGAGTTGTGCAATTGGATGGTACTATTGTTAAGACAATGGGGGTCATTAAGGACCTAAAATTGACCTTGCACACATGCCCTAGTTGCATTGTGTTGAAAGACAAATCAATCATTGAACTTCTTACCATCTTTCCAAAAAATTTTCCTAGAGAGTTCATTGCCAATATAGGTGGGTGTCTATCCTTTGATTGGTCCCACATGTTATTTAGGACAATATATGGCACTAAAGTGACCACCAAAGTAGAATCAATCACTAAACATCACATTTAATTGTACACTCCCAACCCCATTAATATCAATTGCACATTGCATGAGAAAGGGAAAGAATGTATCGTTCATGGGCCTACTACTCTCCTAGAACCTTTCAATCACTATAGATGTATATTTCAATTGTCTCACTTAGAATATATTTTAAAAGAGCTCATAAAACCTTGCTATCAAACATTCCAAAATCAAATAAAGAATCAAATATTTGATCTTCATCATCTAATATCTAGTTTAATGTCTATTCAATAACTCTTTTACCTACAAATACAAATGAATAAAATAGTTGTTGTGTTGCATACACATCAAAAGGAGAAAAAAATATTATATATTTAAGTTCTTACATCTCCTACAATTGGTGGAGTCACTACAAGTTTTGGTATGTTGGCTAATGTCGTGACCCCTAATTGCTTGCTAGATGAATAGGGAGATTATTTTCACTTTTATTCATTTACTAAAGTAGATAAAAGTGGCTTGCACACTTATTGTTGGTTATCATTGATGTCAACAGTATGGTGTTTGTTGATGATGTTGTCTCTCTTGTTAGCAAAGTGGTAGTGTGTGATTGGTTGCATATACTGCAATCAAGAAGGATGTCATGAGTTGGTATATCAATTATTTTTTATTGATCATGAATAAGTGTATGATTCTATGAATGTTGTATTCACTATATGTTGATGTAAATTTTTATAAAATAATCTCTTACAGTCATTGGCTCAAGATGTTACTCTGAAATGCTCTAGAGAATGCTCTACATTCCTCCACATTGTATGATTTAGACCTGTGGTTTGCAGGATAGATAAATTCAAGTGTGAAGCATGTGCATTAGTGATTATGCCACCATCTTAGGTTCTTTAACCTTAATTATTATGATTTCTAAACATGGGTCCTATGCTTGAATGAGTTTGAGGATGGGAAAAGGGGTTGGTTCTATAATAATAGTTTATTGGATGCCTATGTTAGAAACCTACCCTTTATCCATATTATATACCTACCCCAAGACATTACTTCTTGTGGTAATCAACTAAAATGGGTTACACCTCAGCCTAGTTATGGGAGTTTAATTTTCTATCACATGATAATTTGACAAGACACTAATGAGTTTTAATATAAAAGGAGCCTAAATTGGAAACTGATGAAGACTTTGTAAACACATTTTTTTCTTTAATTAATCAACCCATAATAGCTAGTATCATAAAAACCAAATAAGTCATGGAAAGGTAGTCATTGGTTGCTACCTACTATATATACTCATATTGGAAGGAAGGATTATGCAAAAAATATATATATAATGAAGAAAGCAATGAAACCTTAACCTAGGACATAAAACCATTGATAAATGTGTTGCTCAATTTATCATAACGATTGTGAATTCCACAAATTATTTCCACTTATAATTTTTCCTTTTCATTGTATTTTCTCACCTAAGAAGGTGGGAGGACAAGAAAATCATGATGTTCATATATGAATCCCTAATTGGATCATTTCAACAACCAACTAGATGAATGGAAATCCTTGAGCTAGTTATGATGTTATGTTGTACATTAGGAAATTTGAGTTTCAAAAATTAATTTCCTATCGATTCTTGGTATCACTTTCACCCAAGCACTTATAAGATAGCTAAATATGCACATTACTATAAAGTAATATTTTAAGACAATCATTAGTCCAAAAGGAAAATTTTGTTACATATATGAGAAGATAGTCACCTACCAGTTCATACCTAAAAAATATACTCTAATAGGTTGAACATGAGTGTGAATCCTTTGCAAACTAACAAAGGGTTGATTAGTTATCCCTACCTTAAATCAGGAAGAGTATTTGACAATGTAATGTTCTCTCTTCAAACACATTTTAGAGCCATTCATGGTTGTAAGTATGCTTGGAACAACTGCAATGTCTTGTAAGCCAAGGAATGGTAGTAGCGACCTGTCAATGGAAGTATAGTGAGTTGACTACCTTATTGGATTTTGTTAGGATTAAATGGTTAATTACCTTATTTAGTTGAATAATTTCTATGATAAACTAGGGAATAAATGAAATTTGAACCTCTACTATCATACAACACGAAAATGAGTAGTTGAAACCTAAAGGTGGTTGGTCTTGGAACCTTCTAATTTTGAGATAGGACATATCTTCCAATTATAGTGCTAAGCATGAGTCAAGGAGCAATACTATGATGCTCGGTATTGATTGTAGTCAAGGAGCAATACTATGATGTTTGAGATTGATAGTACTCAAGGAGCAATATTATAATGCTCGAGTTTGACAGTAATCAAGGAGCATACTATGCCAATGATGTATGTCCTTTGTTCCTTAACTATTTGATGGACTATAGGGAAGATATTTTCTAATGAAGCTCAAGTAGGTAATATATAGAACTCACCCCAGTATTATAACCTATGTGAAATAGTATCTTAAGTTACTCATGGTCAGAACACCTTAGGAATTGGTCATTAGGAAGTTAACTTATACACTACAAGCAGGTCCAAATGTCTACTCTCTCACCATGCACCATACACTCTTCTTGGAGGGGTTGATATGGATTATATCCATTTTAGTTGGGATCTAATTTCACCCCCATGGTGAAACAAGACAAGTTATGAACAAGGAGTTGCCCTGACCTTACCGAACATAATGTATGTTTTTTGTAATGACTAGCAATTGATCTTTCATTGGTCTTTATGTTATATTATGTTTATAATATTGTGAAGGCCTTATAGTAGATATGATGGTTAAAGATTATAAAGCATGTTCAATCACTTTCTTTTTGTTTAGTTGTTAGCTAATCCATTGTTATCGTGCTTATATTGATATAAAAAAATATGATTTTTTTTTTGGATCTTGTTGGGGTTGTTATCATAGTGTCCCTAGTTGTACAAACATTCAAACTTAAAATCTAAATTCAATAAGAATCATTTTAGCTTCTTGTAATGGTTGGTATTCTTCTTGGCTTTAGAGAATCTTGTTGTGCATAGTAAACTATAAATGTGTGATTGTATTGGTAGTTTAAGGGGGCATTGAGAGAACAATTATATTTTGTATAGGTACCCTAATTGAGAGGATATAAATCATGTATTAATATATATTCTTATTTCATAATACATATTCTTATTTATAATGTAGGAACAATTATGTGTTGTATTTTTGACATGAGACATAAAAGGAAAGAAGTGTAGATTATAATGCATGTTCAATCACTTTCTTTTTATTTAGTTGTTAGCTAATCCATTGTTATCACGCTTGTATTGATATAAAAAATATATGCAAATTTTTTGGATCTCATTGGGGTTGTTATCATAATGTCTCTAGTTGTACAAACATCCAAACTTAAAATCTAAATTGAATAAGCATCATTTTAGCTTCTTGTAATGGTTGGTATTCTTGTTGGCTTTAGAGAATCCTATTGTGCATAGTAAACTATAAATGTGTGATTGTATTGGTAGTTTAAGGGGGCATTGAGAAAACAATTATATGTTGTACACGTACCCAAATTGAGAGGATATAAATCATGTATTAATATATATTCTTATTTCATAATGTAAGAACAATTATGTGTTGTATTTTTGAAATGAGATGTAAAAGGAAAGATGTGTAGAAGCATAAAGAAAATGAGGAAACTATGCATCTAGTGGAGAAATAGGTAGATTCTATCCATTAATAAGGGCTTGTATGAATGTAACAAGGGGTAGATTATATCATTTCAAGTTATATTTATTTTACGTCATTTATTATATAATTATGATAGTAGGTATTTTCCACTATTGACTAGTTTGGGTTTTCTCTCTTTAGAAGATTTGCATGATAAATATGGTGTTCAATTGTCCTCTTCCTCTATTATTAACTTCCATTTAATTTATGACTAATTAATACAATTGTATAATACTTGTTTTGTGATTTCCATAATTTGTGTGGTTCTTAGATTATGGATCATGGATGTTGAAATGTTGTAATGGTCCATAATATTTTCTTGAAGGGCTTCCTCATTGTAAAATGCAATTGGTGGATTAGGGGGGAAAGGAAGAAGATGCATCATTGGATTCAATGTTTCCCATATAAGCATGTCCATGTGGTACATCATCATGTTCATTGTTATTGTCATGTGGTTCCACATTGTTTAGGTAAAGTGGAAATGGTCTTGTGTAGATTTATAAATGACTATTTAAGGGTCTAATTGATGGATTTTCATTATTATTAACCCCTCCAACTTTGATTAAACATTTTTGTCTATGAGGTCTTGTATCTTATGTTTAAGACCTATACAAATTTGAATATAATGATCTTTAATGTGATGGTAGTTGCAAAATATTTGATCATGATATGCTCTAGGAAGTGATTTGCTTGGACTAAGTGAATAAACTTAAGGGAGTGTAAGTAAATTAACACTCAAAGTTTGAAGCAGATTGCCAATAGATTCTTGAAATTTATGAACTTTATAGAATCAAATCTAGCTTAAATGAAGGAATACGGAGTGTTAGCAACTTGACAAACACTTTTTTGTCACATTGTTATGCTTAGAAAATAACTATTGGTATTTAGAAGGGTGTGAAGTATTTTTGCTTGAAGACCCATATTTGAAGGCATTTTGTGCAAACAATTTGGACTCTACAATTTTCACATATGAACTCACATCTATAAAAAAGAACCAAGATATTATATTGGATTGACTTAAGTTGACCTTTTATAAAAATGCTTCCAACTCAAAATCATTTAAAATGATTATCATTTTTTAATATAAAGATTGAAATTGAATGACATAAACACTTATGCACTTGTCTAATCCTTGAACACATTCAAATAAATCAACAATTATAACTCTAAACCCATATTAAATTTAGATTTATGAAATATTAAAAAGCAGAAAAATCACTCGATAACATCTTACAAATATTGTCTAAAAAAAATCATTTTATATTATTAAAAAGTAAAAAAATCACTCGATAACATCTTACAGATATTGTCCAAAAGAAAAATCATTTTATATTATTTTATATTATTAAAAAGCAAAAAAATACTCGATAACATCTTACAGATAAAATCACTCTGGTCCCTTCCCCCTCCACGACATGATCAAATTATCAAAGCATATCAAGCGAATTAAGGCAAGAATCAAATGCAAGTGAATAGGCCGCTTCCTTCAACACCATAAACGGATAAAAATGTAACTGATTTTTAAAAAAACTCATAAAAATCCAACCTAACGGTTATTTTGAGCACACATATTTTTAAAATCATGCCTTCCACCACGTTTTCTTTTAGTTTTTCATTTGTCGAGATTCACACGAACTCCACTACCTACATCGTCTTCTGAATAGTGATCATTTCTTGCTTTTTCATGGAAGAAATGTGGGCCATGCCATTCAGGTACAATTTTATCTTTCATTTGAGGGTTTCTTGTTTAAAGATATGGGGTTTCGATTATGAAGTGATACAGGATTGTGTAACTTTGAAATAGGGTATACGAAGGTCACAGAAAACACATAACTGCAATCAAGAATCTTATATATTCATTGCGCTTCTGCATTGTATGGTGAGTCTTACGCATCTTTCTCTACCTTTTTGTTTATGTGTCTATTTAAGCTATCTCCACTGTGATGGTTGTGTTTGGAATCCCTCTGTTTTGTTGATTTGTGTTGGGTGTCTGATATGACATTGGGCATGCCTTGTTTATTAGTCCTTCTTGTTGTTTGTATGCGAAACGGTATGAACTTATTTCCCTCCTCCTATTATGGAGATTTAAGCAGTGTTGGTGCTTGTTTGTTAGCTAATTTTCATGGTGGGTTTGGTTATGTGGTTTCTGCCAAGAATTACCTGCCTCGAAATCAGGACACTTGCATCTACTATCTTGTGTTCTCTGCACTAGTTAAAAATCTAAAATATCAAATTTACATTATAATATATAGTAATGAACTTAGATTCAAAGAGAGGAGGGTCCTCACCAGACAAGTAGAGAATGTCTGTCCATCCTAGGTAATGTGCAAGGAACCTCGATGTCGAAATTCATAGAGGCAAAACCCAACAAAATTTATCCAAGGAAACTGCCACTCGAGCTCACAGCCACAGGAGGAGGCACAACAAAGAATGGGAGGTGCAAACCTTCTTCAATATGTTTAAATAGGAAATGCAGAGCATTGAAGACACTAGTAGCATCTACGATGAGCTCATCATTCAAACTAGGCCTTAGACAATTGATGCATAGAAGATATTCAGAAAGAGGGTCACAAGCAACATTATCTTTCAAAAGGAAAAGTAGGGAAGCCACTGAAGCATTAGAAACCATATCATTTTTATCCAAGAAGCCACCAATTGTAAAGGAGCTAGATCAAGAGAAGACATGAAGAAGATAAATGGCTATACATATGGGTTTGCTAGACTTCTTACCATATCACAATCCATCATAATGTCCATGGAGTTCGAGAGGAACATGTGGATGCTATTTCAACCAATCCTGCCCAATAATAGTTCTAACCACCATTTCCACATTCACACAGGGGATGACAAAGGCTTGCCACAATTTTTGAATGTTCTAGCCAAAGGAATCACTCTTCTCCCACAAGTAAACAGACGGGTGCAGAATTGCGCCACAAAGAAGCCATACTTTCCAAGATCACCACCACCATAAAACACCCTCAACATATTAATAGTAGTTTCAAGGGAGTTTAAATAAGTTCAATTCAACACCAACATTGGAGGAAATGAAATCTGAAAATCCATCAGTATAGAGGCACCAAAAAATGGATGCACCAAAATATGGAGTACCATAAACATACGATCAGAGAAAATGAGAGAAACAGGTTTATCCTATTGTACCCAAATCCTACGTAACAATCAAAACAAAGTTAGAGAAAAATAAAGTTGGGAACAACTGTGATCCACATCACAAGGTTGCACATATCCAACATGGCTGAGGAAGGATAGATTAGACACGGGAATGACAGGTGTCAAGCAAGCAAGAGGGATATAGAACAATAAATATTGAATCAATTACAATAATCATGAATTAACACCAACGATCATTTCACATCAGTAACATTACTGCTACATGAAAAATAACGTGCCAACCCCAAAATAAATCATAAACCAAGAAAACAAGACCACTTGGATTGCCATATCACCCTCAAGAATCCTTACAAGTGTAGAAGTAGCATTGCCATATTGGTCTTGCACCGTCCAGATCCAACAATTGACAGTAAACAGACAACCTTTTCATACAATGGGCAAGCAGAGACATGTACGATTGATTTTAAGGAACTTCTCTGCTTTCCTGCTGTCAAAGCAAGGAGGATTTATCTCTGGCCCCTACATTAACAGTTTGAAAAAAACCATTCTCACTACTTGTATACAATTTTTTGTACATACTTCAATTTCATTATTTTGGATTTTCTTTCATGATTTAGATCTAAATAAATTCCCATCAAGAACTGCAAATAATAACTAATGATTGTCACAGTAGTAACAAAGACTTTACCCATGCCACAATATTTGCTATCTTACAAAAATTGTCATATATTTCAAATATGTCAGATTTGTGAAAGTTATAGACCTTTCTGGTTCTAGAATGTGTGTTGCAATTGCATATTCAGATATTATTTGTGCAGCCTTGTTTATGTTTCTGCCAAGACAACATTACAAATAATTAAAATGAGAGCATCTCATTTTATATTAGAGGAGAATCCATAGGAAATGAAGCAAAACACTTTGTATTTTCATTGTATATGTTAATTTTGATTTAAAGATGGATATAAAGTTATGTAAATCTCTAAGGAAAATATAACAGATCTTTTATTTCAGAATAATATCTAAAAGTAAAATTCTCTCTAAATTCAAAGGAAAATTCTCTTTAAATTAAAAACTAGCTTAACAAAGCCCTTGAAATTTAATTACTTGTAAAAATATGAATAGAAAATTAATGAAAAGAACTCAAAAAGAACCTTTCCCACAACTACGGTAATATTGAGCTATGAGACAAAGCATAGCTGCCTTGGTCAATTTCCAGTATAGAATGGTTGTCAGCAACAGATAATCACCCTCTCAATAAGGAAAAAGATTTCAGATCCAGAAACTTGGTGACTGTATAGCTAGAATAGAGATTCATGTTAAAAGAGAATTTGTTAGCCACTTAGAGAGAACTTATGTGAATGCAAAGGTGACATGGAATTTTCATGTTATAACACTGCCATTAGCCTCATGATTTTAATGGTAGTGGGTTTCTACCATTAGCCTCCTGATTGACTGCAATATAAACAAGGAAATAAGAATGAAGAGCAATATAAGTAATGCAAAACACACAAGCATGTTTGTATAAATGGTAAAAAATACTGCTCTAAAAATAGTATTTCTTGTAACAATACTAAGACCATTCAAAATAAGATAGCTACAAGATACTAGCAAGCAAGGAAGCTAAGCTCTCTGTTTAGACTTAAAAATCATGTCTTGATATAATTTGCAAATCCTTGATTGTAAGGTTTGCTTCACATCTATGTAATATTAGTGAAATCATGTCCTAATTAAATAATTTATGATAAATCAAATTCTACTCTTCACTTTATCCACAAAATTACACTGGTAAAAAATATAGCAAAAAATTTCTGAAATTAATCAAAGTTTACATAAACCCATAAATCAGAATAACTCAACAGAGCACATTAGAAAGTCCATAACACAAGGCAATGACAAACAAACCTATGCAACATTCTCAATGAATTTTCCTTCCTAGGTACTATCTTAAATAAGAATCAAACTACAGAAAGATAGAACTGAAGGGAAGCCTTGTGTGTTGTCATTTCATAAAATACACATAAGAAGAGTAACATGCAAATCCATTCTATTATTTCAGAATTACATCTAAAAATACAATGCTCTTTAGGTTCAAAACCGACTTAACAAAACCTATAAAATTTAATTATTTGTAAAAATATGAATAAAAATTTAATTAAAATAACTTAAAGAAAAACCTTTGCCACAACCAATCTAATATTGAAATATGAGACAAAAGCATAGCTTCCTTAGTCAATTTCCAGTACAACATGGTTGTCAACATAAACAATCATTTCACAACAATTTAAAAAGTAAATTCAACAGATAACCACCCTCTCAACAAAAGAAAAACTTCAGACCCAGAAGATTTGTTGCTGCCATAAAAAGTGCTCTTGCTGAAATTCCTTTTATCTGCAATTCTGAGTGAGTATGGGAATTTATCAAAGGATAAAGGAAGGGGAATTTTGTCATGTTGTCATTGCAATTGTGAATATTTTATAGAATGTCACATAGCTAGTTGCAGGGCATTAGAAGGTGCTCCTGAGACATTAGAAAGCAGTTCAATTTTAATTTAATAACATTAAATAATAAGATTTTAATTTAGTATTTATCTTCAATTTTATATTAATCTTTTACATATAAATAATAAATAATAATGTTTTTTCTTATTATGCTATTTATAGTCAACTTTATATTAATGTTTTGCATGAAATTATATGTTAAAATGATTTCATTTATTTTTAAAATAAAATTAAAAAGAAAGAATACAATAAAAATTTTAAAACAAAATAATGCAAAATCAATAATAATTTTCCTTTTAATAAATACAGGAGAGAAGCAAAGGATTGACACAAAGATGAGAAGAATGTGATTGAGCACTTACAAACAAAATTGAAGTATTAACAAGTATGCAATTTATTTCTTCACTAATTTTATATCTTTATGTGGTAGGTGTCATTACATTACAGTGTTCCTCCACCATGTTTGAATGGTGTCTAGAATTAATGACTATATTTTGTGCATTTGTAATCAATTTTTGAGTGTGTTCTCACTTTATCCTTACTCTCATATCTCTATTTCTTTGCATGGCTAAATGTCTTGATATTTATTGATCTTTATATTTATCATTTGCATCAATGTAATCAAATAATATCCATTCATAGAGTGATGTTTTATTGATTGAAAAAAGAAAAATTATTGACTACAATTTTAGAAGACATATGTTGTGACACTTACTATTGTATATGAGATGGTATTCTAAAATAATCTCTTTTCATTAAGCTTATGCACTAATAAATCTATTGCTAAGACTACACTTTAGAAATAAAAGAAGACAGAGGTCTTAGGATTGACAAAATCAATACAAAATCTTCGATGTTATATAATATTTTTTCCTTTAGTGTTTGTCACATAGGATTTCTGTCAAACTCTAACATAGAAGATATCAACTCATCTGCTATTATAAAGTCCTTCCTATTTCTATCAAGCACATAGAATCATTTGTTGGTGTGAAAACATGTGATTTCAGTGTTGTTGGAGTTCATCAATTTTTGATTGTTTGATTCCCTATTGGATTTATCATTTGTGTGTAAACCAATTTTTGGCCTAACACTTGGCTCAAAATTTGAGTACTGTTGCTTGGCTTGATAGATTCGCTTGGACCCTAATAATTAGAAAGAAAATTGAATGCTGATTAAAAATTGACCACCAAGATTTTTGTATAAAATAAATAAATAACCAAAATTATGATATTAGAAGTTGCTAATGAGACATTAGAAATTAGTTCAATTTTTATGCCACCTGATTTTTCATTAGATGATAATTTCATTGATTTTTACAAATCAAAAAATGGAATGTTCATGAGTAAAAATGACCAATACAAAATAGATAGCAACTATTTAGAAGGAAGGAAAATCAAAGTAATAGCTGAACATTAGAAAATAAGGATTTTATTTAAGTGCACAATTTTCAAGACACAAAAGAACATAATTATCTACTAAAGATGGGTTAACAAATCTTTAGCATCTATCCCACAATCTTTGTTGCCCATTTAACTTCATAGTTCAAGCATTTTGTTTTCTTTTTTAAATGGTACAAGAAAATCATACAAAAAGTTAACAATATGTTTATGATAATCATGTTCCACTATCGCATCATTGTGTTCAATATTATGCTATCAGTGTTATGTTGCTTGATACCATCCTTCATGATAAGAAATCAAAATTAGTATAACTTCAATATTTTAAGAGTAAATGGGACCTTGATATTTCTCCTTCTAAGTCTATATAGCTTCCAATAGTGCAAATAACTAGTTTATTTTGAATATGGTATTAACTTGAGATTCCATTCATTAGGTGTTGTGATTGAACAAATTGCACATCTCACTTTGTACTTTCTTTCTTTGTATTGTTTTTCCCTCTTTCTTTTTGTTTTTATGTCTTTTTCCATCTAACTATCTTTCTATTTTTTCATCTCTTTTTTTTTTCTCATTTCTCTAGTGTTCTTAAAATTTCTCTCATTTTTTAAATTTCTTTTTTTCTTGGTTCATTTGTCTCTTTCTTTCATTTTTCTTTTCTATTATTTCACTCTCAATACCTTTTTAATTTCTTTATATTTTTATTTCATAATCCTTCATTTTTTCCCTTATTTGTTGTTGAGTTTACTTTATGTTTATTATATTCTTTTTATATTTATTTATTTCATTCGTTGTCTATGTACCTTTCTTTTTCTTTATCAATATTTTAATATTACCTCTCTTTGTTCTCTATCTATCTTTGCATTTTTCTTTCTTACTCTTTTTTTTTATGTTAAATTATTTTCTTCTTTTATTTTTTATTTATTTTCTCTCTTTTTCTCTCTATCTCTCTTTCTATATATTTGTCATTTGCTCTAGTTTACTTTCCTTCTTTATATTGTTCTTTTTGTTTTATTTTTTTTATCATTATTTTGCTTACCTCTCTTCCATCCTTCTCTCCATCTTTTCTCTTCTCTTGTTTTTTTCTATCAAATCTTTTGTTTCCTTCTTTCTTTTTCTCTCTCCCTTTCTTGCTTTGTTGTTGTTTTGTCTCTTTTTTGTTTTCTCTTTCTTGCTTTGTTTGTTTCTTGGTGTTTATCCCATTCTTTATTTGACTACATTTTTTTCGTCTCCAGCTTTTTTAATATTACCTCTCATTTTACCTTTTCTCTTTGTTTACTTTTTTCATTCATTCATCTTTAGATGATTTTTCTTTTCATTTTATTCCCTTTCCTCCATCTATATTTTCCTCTCTCTCTCTCTCTCTCTCGTTTTTGTTGGTGTTTTATCTCTTTTTTGTTCTTTCTCTCTCTTGTTTCATTTCTTTCTTGTCATTTAGATCACTCTCTCATATTTATTTATTTTTTATTTTTCTCTTTCTTCCTCTTATTATCTTTTATTTTTATCCTCTTACTTTTTACCTTCTATTTATTATTTCTCCCTCTTTATGTCTCTCTTTCTCCATCTATTTATTTTTGCTTTTTTGTCTCACTTCTTTCCTTTTACCTCTCACCTCTCTTTTTTCTCTCTCTATTCTTCTATATATTTTTTGGTTATTCTCTCTCTATTTTTCTATTTTTAACTCTCTTCTTTGTAGCTTCTATTTTATTTATTTTTTCCTTATTTTTATCTATTTAATCTTTCAATGCAATGTACTTTCTTTATTTCATTATCTATCATTATTTAATCCATGTTTTTTGTCGCTTCTTTGTTTCTTCTCTCTGATTTTCAATTGTTTTTGATACTGTATCTATTTTTTTCATTCTATTACTTTATTTTTTTGTCTTGATTTTTAATATTACCTCTCTTTTCTCTATGATACTTTTTTCATTCATATATTTTATATCTCATTTGTTTCTTTTTAATTATTTTTCCTATTTTCTATTTGTCTCTTATTTTGTGCCTCTCTCTTATCCTACCCATGCACATCCTACTTTATTTTTTGTTACTTTTATTTCAAGCTATATTTTTCTTGATTTACTTATATTTTTATCTCTTTTATCTTTCTTTTTACCACCTTTTTATTCTCTTCAACTCTTTTTCTAATTACTTTCACCATGTAATTTTCCGTCTTTACATGATTGTTTCTCTCTCTCTCTCTCATTTGACATTCAATGCTTCTTTTATTCTCTCCCTCTCTTTTTTTTTTTTTATGATTGTGCCTATTTCTACTCCATTTTTGTTTTCTATTTATTTTTATCTTCAATTCCTTTTTTAGTTACCTTCATTATTTATTTTTACATTCCTTTTTAATTTCTTTTTTGTTTTTGTTTTTTTTATGTTTATTTTTATTTCACTCTCCCACTCTCTCCTCTTTATTCCTCGTTTTTTTTCTATGATTTATTGTTTCTCTCATTTAGTACTTTCATTCATTCTATTGTTTTTCTTTTTCACTAACTATTCTTTATCTATTAATTTTTTATTTGTTCTCTCACTTTCATTTATAATTATTTCCTTTTTCTTCTCTCTCTCTTGTTTTATTCTCTCTCTTTTTTTTATGTCTACTTTTTATTGTTAATTTTTCTATAAATTTATCTCATTCTTTATCTATATACCATTCTTTTTTTTGCCTACACTTTTAATATTACATATCTTTCTTTCTATGATACTTTTTTTTCATTCATGTATTTTATATTAAATTATTTTTTTATTCTATATCTTTTTTTTTCTTAAACCTTTAGTTATTTTATCTTTTTTTTTGTCTTTGTATTTTCTTTTTAATTTATCATTTATTTTGTAGCTTTTTCAATCTCTCACATTAACACTCTCTCAATATCTATTATTTTGATTTCTATCTTACATTTCCTTAGTTACTCTCCCTCTCTCTATTTGTATTTATTTTTTGCATATCTACTTTAAAGATTGTATTTCTTCACCAATACTTCTCCTTTGGTTTCCCTATTTTTATTTGTCATTTCTTTGGAAACTGTTTGTAATCTTTATCTCTATATTTGGAATTCTCTCTCTCCACTTTATTTTTTTTATATCTTTTAAGTCTTTCTAAATTTGTTTATTATTTATTCAAATTACTTACATGAGTATATATATATATATATATTCTCTCTCTCTCTCTCTATCTTTTTTCCTTTAATTATGTTTTTTGGTCATTCATTATTTATTTATTCATCTCCATGTTATTTTTTCTATATTTTTATTTTTTTTAACTTTAATTATTTCTTTTTGATATTTTTATATTTTTGTCTACTTTTTGTCTTTTGACTTCTCTCACAAACTTTCCTTTGTTGTTTCATCATGCCCCTATCTCTTTTTCTCTATTTATTTCTTTTATATTCATTTTTTACTCTTTATCTTTCACTTCTTATTTTATATCTAGATCTATTTTCCTATTATCTTTCCTTGCATCTAATTCATCAAGCCCTTTCCTTCCCTTCATGTTTTTTTCTCTCTTTCTCCTTCAAGTTTTAATATATAACATGTTTCCAATCATTTGACGATGCTAGAGGCATAGATAGTAGTTGGCTTATCTATTCTAAAATTGAATTAAAAAACCAATCTACATACCCTCATTCTCTCTCCTAAGAAGGAATAGAAGTTAGGTACACCTCCATGGTCTTAGGTTTGACTTCAAGGTTTGGGTTTACTCGATACACATGGCTTGTAAGCTATTGCATACATCCCCAAGGGACTAGTCTCGCCCCAGTGTGACGCCCTTTCTCAACCCCAACTAGGTAGAGTGTAAGACCAAGTTAGGGCAAGTTGGGTGTTGGGCTAGGTTGTAGGGATACCTTTGAGTCAATAAAAAATGAAGAAAAAGAAGTTCATACCTTTTTATCTAGATCTATTTTCTTATTATCTTTCGTTGTATCTAATTTATCAAGCCCATTCCTTCCCTTCATGTTTTCTCTCTATCTTTCTCATTCTCCTTCAATTTTTAATACATAACATGTTTTCAATCATTTGACAATGCTAGAGGCATATATAGTAATTGACTTATATGGCTAAAATTGAATTTAAAAATTAATATCCATACTCTTATTCTCTCTCCTAAGAAGGAATAAAAGTAAGGTTCGTCCCAGATCCCACACGAATAGCAAAGGAGTCTTAAGTCATGGGTATTCTCTCCATTGTCTTTGGTTTGACTTCAATGTCCAAGTTTACCCAATGCACGTGGCTTGCAGGTTACTGCATACATTCCTAGGGGACTAGTCTCGCCCTAGAGTGACACCCCTTCTCGACCCCAACTTGGAAAAATGTAAGACTAAGGTAACGTGGGTTGGGTGTTGAGTTGGGTCATAGTGATACCCTTGAGTCAATTAAAAAAAGAAGAAATAGAAGTTCATTCCATTTTATGATCTTTGAAAGGGGTTTCGATTGAAATATTTTGATTGATTACAAGCCAATTTACAAAAGAGATCATAATGTGTTTTTAGTGTACCTGTCAATTAATACACCAACAATCCATTCGTATTAAGTAACATAACATCCTTTTCCTTTGCTCTTTGGATCAAAGGTGTTTTAGAATAATTTATATCCTTATGACCTAGTCACCTCTTTCTGACCGCAACTTGGTAGAATGTAAGACCAAGGTAAGACAGGTTAAGTGTTGGGTTACATCAAGGGGATACCTTTGAGTCAACCAAATTTTTTTTAGAAACCATGGCTTCACTAATCAAAATTATTTCTTTATTTTCTCTCCCAATATGTCTTTTTATCTTTTATTTGTTGATTGATACACCAACAATCCATTTGTATTAAGTAACATAACATCCTTCTCTTCTGCCCTTTAGATCAAAGATGCCTTAGAATAATTTGTATCTTTGTGATTCAGCTCACCTATTTCCTACCCCAACTTGGCAGAATGTAAGACCAAGGTAAGATGGGTTAATTGTTGGGTTACGTCATGGGGATACCCCCGAGTCAACAAAAAAAATAAATCTAGAAACCATGGCTTCGCCAATCAAAATTATTTCTTTAAATTTTCTCTCCCCATATGTTTTTTCTATTTTTTATTTATCGATTGATACAAAAACAATCCATTCGTATTAAATAACATAACATCCTTCTCCTTTACTTTTTGGATCAAAGGTGTCTCAGAAGAATTTATATCCTTGTAACCTAGCTCACCTCTTTCTAACCTGAACTTGGCATAATGTAAGACCAAGGTAAGGTGAGTTAAGCATTGGGTTATGTCGCAAGGATACCTTTGAGTCAACAAAAAAATAAAATAGAAATCATGGCTTCACCAATCAAAATTATTTCTTTATTAAATTCTCTCCCCATATGTCTTTCTATCTTTTATTTGTTGATTGATACACCAATAATCCATTCATATTAAGTAACATAACATCCTTCTCCTCCGCCCTTTGGATCAAAGATGCCTTAGAAAAATTTATATCTCTGTGATCCAACTCACTCCTTTTCGATCCCAACTTGGCAGAATGTAAGACCAAGGTAAGATGAGTTAATCGTTGGGTTGTGTCACGAGGATACCCTTAAGTTAATTAAAAAAATAAAAGATCTAGAAACCATGGCTTCACCAATCAAAATTATTTATTTATTTTCTCTCCCCATATGTCTTTTTATTTTTTATTTGTTGATTGATACAACAACAATCCATTCATATTGAGTAACATAACATCATTCTCCTCTGCTCTTTGGATCAAAGGTGTCTCAGAAGAATTTTTATCCTTGTGACCTAGCTCACCCCTTTCCAACCCCAACTTGACAGGATGTAAGTTGGGTTGTGTTGCAGGGATACCCTTAAGTCAACAAAAAAAAATCTAGAAACTATGGCTTCACCAATCAAAATTATTTATTTATTTTCTCTCCCCATATGTTTTTTAATATTTTATTTGTTGATTGATGCATCAACAATCCATTTGTATTAAATAACATAACATCCTTCTCTTCTACCTAATGGATTAAAGGTGTCTTAGAAGAATTTATATCCTTCTGACCTAGTTCACCCCTTTTTTACCCCAACTTGGTAGAATATAAGATCAAGGTAAGGCGGGTTAAGCATTGGGTTGTGTCGTAGGGATACCCTTGAGTTTACAAAAAAAATATAGAACCATGACTTCACTAATCAAAATTATTTTTTTATTTTCTCTCTCCATATGTCTTTCTATCTTTTATTTGTTGATTGATACACCAATAATCCATTCGTATTAAGTAACATAACACACTTCTCCTTCACCCTTTGGATCAAAGATGCCTTAGAAGAATTTATATCTTTGTGACCTAGCTCACCCTTTTTTATCCCAACTTGGTAAAATTTAAGACCAAGGTAAGGCGGGTTAAGCATTGAGTTGTGTCAAGAGGATACCCTTGAATCAACCTAAAAAACAAAAGATCTAAAAACCATGGCTTCACCAATCAAAATTATTTCTTTATTTTCTCTCTTTATATGACTTTCTATCTTTTATTTGTTGTTGATACACTAACAATCCATTCATATTAAGTAACATAACATCCTTCTCCTTTGCTCTTTGGATCAAAGGTTTCTTAAAAAAAATTATATCATTGTGATCTAACTCACCTTTTTCTGACCCTAATTTGAAAAAATGTAAGACTAAGTAAGGTGGGTTAAACATTGGGTTACGTCGTGAGGATACCTTTGAGTCAACAAAAAAATATTTAAAAACCATAGGTTCAACAATCAAAATTATTTCTTTATTTTCTCTCTCCATATGTCTTTCAATCTTTTATTTGTTGATTGATACACCAACAATCCATTCGTATTAAGTAACATAACATCCTTCTCATCTACCCTTTGGATCAAAGATGTCTTAGAAGAATTTTTATCCCTGTGATTCAACTCACCTATTTTTGACCCCAACTTGACAAAATGTAAGACCAAAGTAAGGCGGGTTAATCATTGGGTTATGTCGTGGGGATACCCTTGAGTCAACCAAAAAAAATAAAAGATCTCAAAACCATGGCTTCACCAATCAAAATTATTTCTTTAAATTTTCTCTCCCATGTTTTTCTATTTTTTATTTATTGATTGATACAAAAACAATCCATTTGTATTAAGTAACATAACATCCTTCTCCTCTACCTTTTGGATCAAAGGTGTCTTAGAAGAATTTATATTCCTATGACCCAGCTCACCTCTTTCTAACCCAAACTTGGCATAATGTAAGACCAAGGTAAGGCGGGTTAAGCATTGGGTTACGTTGTAGGGATACCCTTGAGTCAACCAAAAAAATAGAAACCATAACTTCACAAATCAAAATTATTTCTTTATTAAATTCTCTCCCCATATGTCTTTCTATCTTTTACTTGTTGATTGATACACCAACAATCCATTCATATTAAGTAACATAACATCCTTCTCCTCCGCCCTTTAGATCAAATATGTCTTAGAAAAATTTATCTTTGTGATCCAACTCACCCATTTTCGACCCCAACTTGGCAGAATGTAAGACCAAGGTAAGGTGAGTTAATTGTTGGGTTGTGTCACAGGGATACCCTTAAGTTAACTAAAAAAAACAAAAGATCTAGAAACCATGGCTTCAACAAACAAAATTATTTCTTTATTTTTTCTCCCCATATGCCTTTCTATTTTTTATTTGTTGATTGATACAACAACAATCCATTCATATTAAGTATCATAACACCATTCTCTTCTCTTTGGATCAAAAGTTCCTTAAAAGAATTTATATCCTTGTGACTCAACTCACCCCTTTCCAACCCCAATTTGGTAGAATGCAAGACCAATGTAAGATAGGTTAAGCATTGGGTTGTGTCGTAGGGATACCCCTGAGTCAACAAAAAAAAGATCTAGAATCCATAACTTGGGTAAGTGCACCAAGATGGTTCCCAAAAAAGGGGCTTAAGTGGCCACTTTTTTTCTGAAATCAGGAAATACTGACCTTGGACGTGAAATTGAGGATAGATACACTCAAAAAAAATTGATGGAACAAAAACAAGGACCACAGTGCTCCGAGTCTACTTTCTAAACTACTAATTTATTTTGAAAATGGTTGAGATTAAGGGGTTCAAAAGAGGGACACACACAAATTGTTGTTGTTTCTCACACTTTTTTTCTGAAATCAGGAAATACTGACCTTGGACGTGAAATTGAGGATAGATACACTCAAAAAAAATTGATGGAACAAAAACAAGGACCACAGTGCTCCGAGTCTACTTTCTAAACTACTAATTTATTTTGAAAATGGTTGAGATTAAGGGGTTCAAAAGAGGGACACACACAAATTGTTGTTGTTTCTGTCAGAAAAACATAACATAGCGACTC